>KN824965.1:0-45201 GCA_000827395.1 Paxillus rubicundulus Ve08.2h10 | reverse complement strand
GACACTACTGGATCATCTGTAGGCAACTGTGGCGAGCTGTAGCAACCATGGGAATCTGGAGTGCACCGTGGTGCACCTGTGGCTCTGTGTGCTCGGCTATTGAAAAAGGTTGGTTTGCTGATGTGGTGAGGGCGTGAGGCGCTGGTCAGAACTGTGGGAAACTCTCTGCCACTTCGAGGAGGGCTTCTCTGTGTCTTTCAAAGTCACGGTTGAAGTTCGCGCGGTGGAGGAGCTTGCTTGCACGCTGAGGAGACGGATGTTTTGGAGGGGGCATGCAAGTGCTCGGGTTTCCTTCTGTGGGTTGCAGGTGGTCAAAGTCAACGATGAAGGGAAGGAGTTCAGGTGGGATTGGGAACTTCGAGAGGAGATGCAGGGAGGGATATATGCCTTGGGAGAGGGGGTCAGCAGGGTTGTCAGAACTCTGGATGTACCGTGTAAGGACCCTGCATTTAGCATCCTCAATGATCATGTGAATTTGTTTGAAGATGCAATTGGATTGTTTGCTCTTGCTGCAGCTGTTCCACCAGCCTTCGACCACACCTCAATTATCTCCGAAAACTTTGAAATATGTGTTGGAGGTGCTGGAGAAGATAATTGTGCGAATGAGATGTTTGAAACTGACACTTTCGGCCCAGCCGATGTCACGCCCGTCTGTTTGCCAACCAGGGAGGAGCCACCAGGCCCACCAACGCCCATTGATGCTGATGCCAATTCCGAAGCTTGTACTGGCATCAGAGTATGCATGGAAATCCAGAACAGTTTGAGGGTCTGGGATGTGGAAAAAAGGAGATGGGGAGGAAAGGGTTGTTTTCCACCTTTTGAGGTCCTCCGGAGTGTCACGAGGCGGCATTCTTGGCATGAAAGGATTATTGCCGAAGATGAGAAGCATGGCCTCAAGGCTGGTGAGGTAAGCTCTGCCAGCCGGGAAGATGAGTGAGGCATGTAGTAGCTTGCCATAGAGTTTCTGGGCTTCAGCCAGGGTGTGTGTATGGTTGGCCTCCCAATTACAAATCGTGTCAAGGTATTTAAGATGCTTTGACTCCATGAGGCTGACGGTGCATTCACTTAAGTTCCACGTAAACCCAATGAAGGTTGGGCAGGAGGAGAAAGGAATGTCTTTAGATGGTTCCCAAGGGATTCCTAGTTCCTTGGAGATCTGGTCAACATCGGTAAGGTTGTAGCAGAATTCAGAGTCAGAACATGGAGAATTGTCGGAGAGGTCACACAGGGGGAAACTCATATCGTCGTCAAATTCCTCGATTGTGTCGTCAGGGTAAGTAGGGCTGGAAAACCACATCCTGCCCCCTCTAGATATAGGGCCAGAGATCTGCTTTGCAAGAACTGCTCATTGCTCATTGTAATTCTCACGATATTTACAGGGAATCCGGATAAATACATGATCATCTACCCATCTGAGGATGGGGCCGATACCTTTGAACCTCATTATGTCTACCCCGGCTCCGCCAACACTGCCATAGATACCACCCGATGGGGCGAAACCAAAGCAGAAAGCTGTGTCAAGGGCATATTGGGATTCCACAATTTTGATGGCAAGGGCTGGCCATTGAGAAGTATGTAGGGGGATGGTCCAATAGGCCTCTGCTACGTCCCACATGGCCCCCTGGGACCCAGGTGGGAGTCTCCAGATCATGGAGCAAACAATGGGAAAAGTGCTAAAGGCGCAGGGGAAAGCATCAGAGTCAATTTTTGAATTAATTGACGAAATGCTAGGGGTGGGGTTATGAGGGTGGGAGAGGTTCTGCACAAGGCAAAATTTTCCGGGTTTGCCTGGCTTTGGAACAAGAGATAATGGGGCTGTTTGGAAAGGACCAAGAACCTTCTCAATGGATTCTTTGTGGAGGGGGCCTAAATATCTGCCCTTAGAGAACTCCCTGCTGATTATGTCTTTGAATATATAGGCGTGCTCCACTAAGGTGGCACTGTTAGCTGGGGTATAGGTTGCTATGAGAGGTGGGATTCCGGTGGAGAAACTGAAACGCAGGCCCTTGGGTATCTATGGGTATCTACAGATTAAACCTGACTGTGATAATAAATGATGCCAGGCGTCAGGATGATATTGGTGAGGGCTTTAGTCCTTCGGGCCGCGAGGGCATGTTTGAGCTCCGTGGTTGTCATTACCACATCCTGAGCATTCATGGCAGGAGGATTTGTGCCTGGCGGAGCATTTGGATGCCCATTGCCAGTCAGAGCAGATGGGAAGGCCTTTGGGGTTGATGAGTCGGCCCTCAGAACCCCGGCGACAATAGGCATTTGAGCCATCCCAGAACAGGAGGGCATTACATTCGTGAACACGGTGGGCAAAGTGCCCAAGGCACACAAAGCATGCAGAGCATGAGTGCTTTCTAGGGTTTTTGTAATCTTTTGTGTCACAAAATCTAATAGGGGATTGAGACTTGGAATGTGCATGCTGGCGACGGCAAGAATTTGCCTGTTGGCGCACAGGCGAACGTGATTGGGAGTCATGCTGCACTCTGCGTTCACGTGCATCAAAATGCAAGGAGGGGGCACGGTAACTGCAATGCCCACACAGAGGAGGGGAGCCAGATGGAGCAAAGATTGATTTAATCTGTTGGAGTGCGTCGATGGGGCATGGGCCACATCATCAGGAGGAAAAAGAACGTTGATAGGGCAGGATGCCACGTCATCGGAATAGATACATTGATGGGGCCAAGGGCCATGTCATCGAGAAGGTGGGAGTGTAGGAGGGCCACAGTGTTGAGGGGAGAAAAAAAATGTTGGTGGGGCGTGATGCCACGTCACCGGAAAGTGGTTGTGTGGGTAGGAAGGTAAAGGTAGGGGAGAGAGGAAAAGGAGAGGAAGGTTAGTGGATATCTAGGATATGGAAGGGCGGTCAACTTGCCTTGCAGGACCTCTCATCCCCTATCTTCACGTTGACTTCCCAGCTGATGTTGTGTATCAGAGATTTGTTGATGATCGCAATGTTGAAAGCTCTGTTGACCTTGAGGTCATCATACCATTTCTGGCAGGCTTGGGAAGCATAGGTTAAGATGGTGGCACTGCCATTGGGGCCTGACTGCATGGGGTCCATCTCGATGTTCCAGAAGAATTTGGCGAGGGAATCCAGGTGCTTGGGGGGCCATGAGGCCTTCTTAGCGTAGAAGAGGAGGAAGTTGTTCTTGACAAAAACTATAATAGGGCAGTGATTGCCCAGACTACTAGGGATTAGCTAGGAGTAGTAAATAGGTATAAAGGAAACTTACCTCAGCCACTGCCAAAGAGGGGCAAAGAACGACTGAGGAATCTGAAGTGAAAACTAAGTATATGTATGTAGCGGAGTGGGCGGAGAAGCACTCACTAATGATAATAAAGGGAATAGGAATAGGAACAAGGGGGGAATGGAATTAAGTGATGTAGAAAAGTGATGGAACACCCCTGGAGAAAGGCTTCAAAGGGTAGTGCATGGTCTTCAACAGAATTGTGGGATGCTTTGACAGACGCTATGGAACGGAGGGTAAGGACATCATCAATCCTAGTGACACCAAAGGCATCATCTGTGTTTGACCTGTTGAACCTGGACACTTCTAAGCAGCCCACAGGGGAAAAATACCATAGGTCGACATAGTCAAAGGTGCTGAGTTTATAAAGTGCATACTGCAAAGGGCACAGAATAATGACATTGGAGATGGGCATTGCTTCGTTGAAATCATTCATTTTGGGCTTCTTCTTCTCTGCTTCTCTGCACTCACGCATGACTTCTTCTTCAGCAAGGCAATTATCTTTGTCCTCCAATTCTCTCCGAGCATGCTTGGCCTCTTCAAGCACCTGAGCTTCTGCAGCATGTCACTGGTTCCACAATTCCACTCTTTCATTGTGCTCTACATCCCAGGCTGCTCTGAGGCGGTCTATGGCCTGTTGAGGGGTTTCATTGGTGGCTTGCGTAAGGGTGTCCTGGATTAGCCTGTAAGCATCACTGGCGAAGTCTGGAGGGACTTCAAGTGCAGGGTCAGCCATTGGGGGAAAAGGGGTAAAAGGAGTGTGTGGGACTGGATTTATGGAGCGATATGGACGTATGGGTAAGGGGAGTGATGGAAAAAGGGAAAAATAGCGAGAGACACGAAGAGCGGGGGCGAGCGGCAGTGAGAAAGGTGGTGGCGTGAAGGAAAGGGAGCCACGCCGCTTTCTGCTGCTCGCCCAAAGACTAAGCTCTGTTCCTTACTCGTGCCTCGCTACGTAACAGAGCCACCAACTGTGCAAGGCAAGATCATCACATTATTTAGGTCCGAGGCTTCGGTTCCCAGCACCACACACAAGCTGAGGCCCGGAAGGATTAAACTATGACTGGGAAAGCAGTTTGAAGCTCCACCAGTCAAAGTTGGGTCCTTTCATTTCCATGGGCTGACGGTTGCGGCGTGAGTAGAAGTGAAACAATGTACGCAACAGACTTAGTAACGTAACCTCGCTTAATAACGAAAGGGAGACCTCAGCACACCTACAAATATACTTGGATGCCCACTCAAATTGGCCCAACCCCTTGGGTGATTTTCCGACTTCCGACAAGGCACCCCTTGGGAGCTTCTCGGCTCGCCGCCGGTGAGCCAACCCCTTGGGATGACAAATGTTTCTCGAACATGGCGAATTTTTTTGAGAAACCAAAGTTCTGCACCTGTAAAATCATTCCTTATCCCTGTTACATTTTTGTTTTGCTAAGACCTATAACCTTTTTTTTTCCTTTTTCTTTTTTTCTTTTTTTTTCTTTCGACATTTTTGTGATTGTGTAACTCCATTCAAAGAACTGCAATTCATGCTCGTACAAGTAACCCTTTTTATTCAGGATGTAGTACAACACTACCTTAAAATGTCAATGGTAAAATATCAACAAGAAGTGACTGAAAATAATGTTTTCAAGGTCGATGATGGCAGGTGTGCATGGATGACTGTGTGCCAAAATCATAGCAAGAAAGAAAAAAAAAGCAACAACGGCAGTTACTCAAGTACTCAAAATTCAAAGATAACGAGGTAGTAAGCGCAAGCACCGGGACAACAAGTTCGTACTTTCCCATTTTGATTAGTCTCGGTGCTGTTGCGGGACATAGGCCCCGTTGCGTCCATATACACGTCAGGTCCCCATACATGTCCATGGCAGGGCCCACGTTTATCACATATCCTCACACACCCTCCTGCGCCAACACCTTCAGCGCGTGCTCAGATCTCGGGCGAATAGAGCACTTGAACGGGTTAGGCAGGCTAGATACTTGGTGTAAATATCTGCTCCATCCCGATGAGCCAGCACTAGAACCGACACGCACCGGAAGACAGCATTATCGAACACTACTTCAGGCTCGATGTCCCGCCCTTGGTCATCGATCGCTTTGCCAATATCAAGCGTGGCGATCACGGATACCATCAGCAGCCAGGCTGAGGATTCCACGAGGTTGGCTCCTGGACATCGTCTATTTATGTCACGAAGACGTACGTACATACGATGATACCGCAGTTAGAGATGGTTGCGGGGAACAAGGTAATGGAAACGCTTACCGCCTTCCGAAGCCAAAGGCATACGTCCGCGGGTCCCGTCTGCGTGCTGTTGCTTCGTCTACAGCCGGATGGAGATATCGGTCGGGGTTGAATGAGTATGGGTCAGGAAAGAGCTTCTCGTCCCGGAAAATCGCCCTAGATGGCATACCAAACGTTATCAGCTAGTATTTTGGTTCCACATTCGACTTACACTCACCAAATATTACCGAAGACCTAGACCAAGTCGAGTCAACGCATCGCAAGAGCTTTCGGGTTAACGACTCATTATGACTTACTAGAGACCCCTTGGGGATGAACATGCCATCGTAGATATCATCTTCCGTCAACCGGTGAGGGAGATCTGGCAGTCTATACGTCAACGACCATGCACACTTCCATCACCGCTGAGGACTCACTCAGAGGCACAGGAACACCCCACCTCAACGTCTCCGAAAAGATTGCATCGCAATACGGCAACAATTCCCGATCCTCACAAACAGGCAACCGGTTTTTTCCAACCACAGCGTCCACTTCGGCTTGTGCCCGCTTGAGCACCTCGGGATGCTGAACCATAGCCAGGATAAAGTGGGAGATTGTTGCGATGGTCTGACATCGGTTTCTTTCGATCAAGACGATCTCTACTGTGGATTTGCAATAATACTTACGGTGTCGATGCTGGCTTTTTATTTATGCAACGTTTAGTGAGAATCACTGAGCCAGATGAATGGCTGGGCCTACCCGAATACATCGAGTTCGCTGTCCACCGTACGTCGAAGCCAAGCTGAGGATCGACTTCTTTGTCCTTGCTCTGTGCAACATCATCCAATAGCACGGAAACGAACGAAGACCGTGCAGTGCCCTTATCCTATCCAAGGGCAAGTAAGTTAGCAACACGGCCGCTCCCCGAGTAAACGGCCCGAAAAAAAGGAGGGAAAAGCATACCATCTCATCCAAGACGAACTTATAGGGCCTATCGGCGAACTCCTCCATCTTCTTTTTCCAGGTGGCTGCATTCCTTTTGAAGCCAGCACCAGGGAACCAATCTGGTAAACGTTTCACTGGATACAAATTGAAGTTGATCAGTTTGGACACGCTCGAATCGAAGATGGTGATGGCAAGAGCGCATGACGACCAAGACGTACGAGAAGGAAAGACATCCACAGGCCAGATTCCACCTCCGGACGCGATACGATTTGAAAGCAACGATACGCACTCTTCCGCGAGCCGAAGAAAAGGATCATTGACGGACTTGACCTGGTGCCCGTACAGGATCAGCAACGCCAAACCGCCGGCATACCTGTAAATTCGTAGTTAACTCGATGTGCTTTACGGACGTGCATCGCAGCAATATCGAGGCTTACTGCCGGATATGGTCTTGGTACTTGAAAGGATTCGCGACGAGTCTCCTTAAGAAGGGCTTCGTCTCAAGTTCGAGAAGTGGCTGATAGGTCTTGATACTCGACGGGCCAAGTGCTATTTGCATGAGCTTCCTCTGACGACGCGACGTATCGCCGTGCGGTGTAAATGCTACCATGTTCTCGCATCCACAGCTGTTTGTTCCCCCCGTACGCCCGCGAGTCATTCAATCATACGAGAGCGGGGACGAACACACGCACAGTTCCCCCGCCATCACCAGACGCGGTTTATCAGAGTAGATAGCCCCTCGTTTATCCAAAAGTTCGAATGCAGCCTCAGGGGTATTCAAAAACACTAAACCCTGTCCAAAAACATGCAGATAGGTGATGCGTCCTGACATTGGGAGAGTAAGCGTTTCGCGCACATGCCACAGCGAGAGGTCCGGTGTGGAAGAGCTGACCATATGCATTGGCCCATTTCTTGGCTACTAGCCACAGCTCCTTCGTAGTCAGGTCGGCGACATTGCCAAGAATAGGGAGCGGCTTCGGACCCGGGGGGTAGGGCGCGGGGGGCTTCTGTTTTGTGAGTTGACGATAGACCGCGTATGCAACCGTGGCAGCGAGAAGCACGGCCTGTAGGGTTGTTGTGGACGCCATAAGCGCGACCAGCGGGGCGAGCTTGTGGATCGGAAGATGGGATCAGGAGAACCCGCGGAGGCAAGGATTGCAAAGACGAAATATTTAATGCTTATGGGCAAGCTTTGAGGGGACCCTTCTTTGTTCTTTTCGGGTCTGTTTACACGCCCTTGTGATCGCTGAGCGAGGAGGACGGAGAGAAGCATTCTCACGTGGCCGTAATATCAGGGATGTTGAAGACGTGGCAGATAATTCACTTTCGCCTTGTTCAGGCTCCTGCTGTGGATGGACTTGCTTCAATCCAGTGCAACCGAGGATCTTCTGGGCTGACATGTCATCACCTCAGAGCACTGTCTAGTCAGTCCTTCAAGTCGGCAGAAACAACCCAACTCGAGTGACGTCTCGGGCTGCCAAGTTCCGAGGGTATCAACCCTGAAGCTTGAAGGCCTGAAGCGCTCAAGGGTTAATTGCTAAAAAGCATTGAACATGCATTGAAGCCTTGAAAGGGTGCTTACGTCATCATGATGTGTGTGCTGTCGCGCGCACTGTCGCAAACTTTGGATCTCCAATTGGATACCAAAGCGCCTGGTCAATAGTACATCCAAGGGTCGGAAAACTAGTTGAATACAGTTACAACCTGAATACGAAAGTCCAGTGTAAGGATACCAGAGACAAAGCAATCCATCAGACAACCCGAAACACCTCGGCTCAAACACTCTTCAGACACGTCGTATGCCCAAAATCGTCAGAGGGAACTAACCGGACAACGAAAATTTAAACCCGAAACCGCCCAAACGGAAGTATGCCACGACAACCTAATGCTTCCCCTCCACACCAACCTCCAACAAATCCTCCCCGAAATCCTCCATCTTGATGATCCTAAATTTCTCCTTCCACGGCCCATCCGAAAACTCCCGCTTCCACGCCCGGCTCAGTCCCTCCTCCCACGCATACAACTCGATCTTCCACCCCCTCTGAAGTGCTAGCAGGACGGGCCCCAGAAACCCTTCATCGCTGAATTCCCCAACGTTCCCGTCCCCAGTTGCGAGAACGATGGTGGCGTTGGGCGGAGGCGGGTCAGTAGCTGCAATCGCCTGGTGTAATTTAAGCTGTAGAAGCTCGTCGACGCCTTGCTCCCTATACCGAACCCGTGTCGTCGTCGTCATCCCCAAAGGCCCAGCAACTGGACGTGTCGAGTTCCCAGCGCCCCGATCCGAGTCCGTGGATGCGTCCCCACCCGAATGTCCGCGTGCATGGGCCTTGGAGGAGGCTGACGGGGCTGACAGCCCCACGTCCGATTTCCGCCAATTGGAGCTGCGCAAGGCAGCTGAGTCTGGCGTGTGATGCAATCGTCGGTCTGGTGCGCCCCCATTATCGGGTACGCGTGCATATATCCGTACGTCGTAGCCTAATTGGATGGCCGAGTCCATCGGTTGGTACAAAGGCGAGGAGGTGACTAGGCACCGCCTCGTTATGGGTCGTCCGCGTTCCAAGAGTAAAGCGAGGGCTGCGTGCGAAAGACGCTTTGTACGGCGAGATAATGATCGATGTTTCTTGTGGTGTGTCAGAAGCCCGATGAGGATGTTCGAACTGCACCAAAGATCAAGCAACACAACCAATTGTATCAGTACTTCGCGTCCAAGGAAAAAAAAAATAGAATGCAAACGATGCGCAACTGATCAATGAAAACATGTATCAAGGTATCCCTTGCGCGTGGTGCTGGTCCTCTAGGGTCCGAAAAATCGGATTCCACGCCACTAAAGTCTTGCGTGAGTAAGGCCGTGATGCGCTCGTAGTCCTCCGGGAACCTGAGGCGCAACTTGTGTGCGAGACACCGTAACTTTAAGATCTGCGGGTCTGGAGGTATGGTCTTCACTTGCAACGTCGGCGTCGACTTGCTGTGTTTCAGTACCACACGTTTGAGAGGGAGTCCTTTCGTCCGAGGGGGTGTAGACGGTGTTGATTTGTAGTGAATATGAGCGTTATCGAGTGATGACGAAGAATCACCTTCTCCACCCGGTGCCCCGATATCGTCTCTATCGGCATCGCTGCCCACAGCAGCGAGAACCGTCACCTCTGACACAGTCTCCGGCACCCCTCCCTCTCGCTTCAATAAATGCACCGTCTTCAACGCCCTCTTCCGCCTGCGTTTCCGCGCACGCCTCGCATCGCTGTCCTGACTGCGCCTTATGCCCCCATCCGAAGTCGAACTATAATGCACCATCCTCCTCTCCGCCAACCGACCAGCTTGCACCCTATCCCTCTCCGCTACCAAAAACTCGATCACGCTGTCAATAGTGCCTAACGTGGGGTGCTCCGGGTGTCCCCCCGCATCAGACACGAGCGAGCCGACTGTAAGTGTGCCAGGTTCCATCTCGCCTTCCGTCTCCGACTCGGAGCCATCGAGGCCGAACGAGTCGTCATTCGAATCGCTGTCCATGCTCTGTTCTCGCTCGTAATCAGTCGAGCTATCATTGGCTCGTGACCGGTCATCGAGAGCGCTGCGTGTTTGAGCGCTCGGCGTTGATGGATCGAGGTATGAAGCGATGATACCTTGATTCCATACCGTCGAGCCTGCATTCGCCTCTGAGTCGGTAGGTGGGGCTAAGAGTAGCCCGGACCTGGAAGATGTCGAGTCGATCTCGTAGTCAAAGTCAAGCGGTGATGCTGTCGTGTGTAGGATTCGAGGAGGGCCAGTCTGGAGATGCTGGAACTCGCGAAAAACAGAACTAAATGCACCGAGGTCTGGCGCTTCTGTGACATGGAAACATCAAGGCATGATACGGATATGGGTTCGGCGTAATTGGGATGCATAAATGTGGTCATGGGTAGATCAGTCAGAACCACATCTTGGGGGTGGTGTTTGGTCGCGGATGAGAATGGAACTCACCATCAGAAGTAGCTTCGCTCACTCCAGAATATGTTGAAAATGGACTGATCGGAGTTGGCGAGTTGGACGTCGTTTCCGAACTGGAATGGATCATCTTTGAGGAGCATCTAAGAACGTTACTGAAGGGCCCGGAATGAGGTCGTGAATGCCCTTGAGGCTCTGGGTTGGCTGGCAACGTCGTGTCGTGCCTAAGAAATGTAGTTGTGATGTGATGGTCGTGAAGTGGTAGCGTTAATGACCTGAGGTGATAAGCAAAGATTGGAAAATACAAGTGAGTTGCAAGTCTAGGAATAAGAGTGAAGTGCCCCACTATTCGGAGGCCAGGGAGGCAAGACTGAGAACGTGGTGCAGGCGTGCATGCAAGCGCTGGCCCAGTACTTGACAGGAATCAACCTGAATCATTCGTCGTTGATTTCTCTCACACGTGACTTTCCAACTACGCGTCTGTGGCCCACTCACGATCCGAGATTTACATTACAGTTCGCCTTGCACAACTACGTGTGCAAAAAATTACGCGTCGACGCCCTCAGCTTCGTTCAGAATGGCTACAGCGACAACACACGAGTTCTGGATCGACGAGAACTTGGACTAGTTGACTTCACATTATGTACATGGAAGGCTGGTCTCGTGGAACCCATGCATGCTCTTTCCTCGCGCCCGAGTGCTTCCTCGTTTTAAAACTCTCAAATTTCAGGATCTGTGCTGAGCGCTAAAGACTGGTCGCTTGAATTATTTCCAAGGCACGAGGAAGGTGTGCAGCTCGCCTCATAACCACTGTCAGACTGGTACTGCGGTGAGTTTACATACTGTATTTACGGGCTATTATGATCGTAGCGCTTAGTGATCAAGTTTTTATCTTTTCATCCTTCGAGATCATTGATCGGATCAGACTTGATCATTGTACCGAGCGCCGTAGATTCTACAAGTTGGACGCAACATCCCTGTTATCCACAAACTGTCAATGAAGGCGCCCTGCATTCAAAATCGGTTGCATGTAACGCACAACGTGGCTCTTGTTTTCTCATTAACATCGTGGCAATTACTTTGACTATGGAAAGCTGGACAACCGCGCTCTGTTATGATTGCCATTGGGATTGGACTCCGTGCACCCTTTTTTTGCACTCGATAGCACTGGGTATTGATTTAGGCCACAGTTGGTGTCAGTCACTCGCTGTTGGTCTGTGAGTGCTCACGAGGGTGCACGAAGCAATGTGGGGCGTAACGCTGACTCGTGGAGTGCGGTTATCCGGCTTTCCATCATGATTTGAACCGCGCTTGCCTCGTGGTACTACTTGTTATAAGAATGTTATCAATGAGCGTCAGCTGAATCCACTTCCTTTCGTGCCCTGCTTTCATCACCGTCAGCAAGCTGTCCACCTTCAGAGCCTGTTGCACAACAGCGGCAGAGCTAGTATTCGTTACATCCCTAGCCGTGCCAACCTGTAAACTTGAGTTTTCCTTGTCAAGCGCTTGCAGCCAAACATCATGGACATGTTGACAAGCTCAAGGACCCAGCGCTCTGACCTGCTGTCGTCCATCACCTGCTTCCTGCAACGTCTGCTCGAAGTTGCAATATTCCGAAGCTGGCGCATATTATCGTTCTTCGGCGCCTGGGCGGCAGCCATCTGCTTGATCGACAAAAAAGTCCACAGTCTGGCTCTGCAACCTACCCTTCTCACCGTGTATGTCGTGATTTGTGCTGTCGTTTGTTGGCCTCGTGTGGTTTATTGAAAACGATGGTTACAGAGGTGGCACAGTATTGGGCTTTGTTATCTCCTTTCGCACCACGACAAGTTATGATCGGTATAACGAAGGGAGAAGGCTCTGGTCGCAGATCGTATTCGCAACTCGCACTTTTGCGCGGACGGTGTGGTTCCATGTCCCAGGTGCGTGTTTTGTTGAACTCATGGCCTGTGACCTGAAACGTGTGTGCAGAAAATGCCACCGGAGTCCTTACTCTGCCTAGAGACCCTGCACCGGCTGGAGACCCTGCACCGGCTGGAGACCCTGCACCGGCTGGAGACCCTGCTCCGGCTGGAGGTCCTACTCTGACTGAAGATGAAGCTAAAGCCCGGACCTTAATCGAGAAGAAGACCGTCATTAACTTACTCGAGGGCTACGCAGCAGCCACAAAGCACTACTTACGAGGAGAGGACGGAGTCGCCTACGAAGACGTTCATCCATTCGTGCAGTATCTACCATCGTACTCCATTCCGCCGAGTATTCCATCCAATGACCCGGCTGAAGTCGATGGGGCATCGTCATGTCCTACGGCAGGAGAGAAGCAGAAGCAAGATAAGTGCACCATTGACCCTGGCCGGGCTGAACCTGGCCACACGGCTCGCCCCAGTTCCTTTACCCTCACCAATACTTCCACTCTTCGACATGCATCGTGCAGTGCCAGTGGATGCTGCTCAGGGAATCCGACGCTGCCTAGGCCTCCGACGGACCTATTACCTTCGGAGCTGCCCCCGGATCGCTCTCTCAAGGCCTATTTTTTGGGCCTCTGGGATAAGGCACACCAGAAATCCCAGGCTCGAGGAGCGGCATGTCGTCATGCCTCCGACAAGGCAAAAAACGTGCCACTGGAGATATCTTTCTACCTCGTCAGTATGCTCATGATTCGACTCAACCTATCACTGATTCTTGAGGCACCATGTAGTCGTCCTACATAGCAGCTCTAGAAGCTCGTAACGACAAAATTGTGCCAAGGCTCGAGCATCCAACAACGAGTAAGATCAACCTGCATCCACTCACTATGTGTACTCAGCTGTATCAGCGCTGCTGCACACCAGTTTAAGCCAGCTCGTAGAGGCGCTCTCAGGATTAGAGAGAATCTTAACAACCCCGGTCATGTACGCAACCCCGGTCCCATCACTATGTGCCATGTGCTCAACCGTGACTAGATACTCGAGGCATTTAACTGTACTGACGGTCATATATTGTTTGCTATTGGTGCGTTCGTTCGTGTTGCGACCCATGCAGTTCTTGCTTACACGCATGACAGCCATTCCAGACATTAGAGTCTTTGGGGTGGTTCACAATACCCGCCACTGTCCTCGCAGTAAGCCGTCACCTCGTGTGAAAGCCAGCTCGCGTCGCTGACGTCCTTACCCTCCAGAGTTTCATGTTCTTTGGTTTCCTTGTTGCTGGTGCAGAATTAGAAAGTAAAGTGACCCGCCCTGAGCTACGCCACTGAAGCTGACTTTCTTTCTAGATCCTTTCGGTATGTTATCGCTCCACCTCTTATATCCCAGTTCTGACCTGGTAACGACTTCGGTTCAGGCTACGACAAGAACGACTTGGTGTGTACTTCTCTTTCATCGACTGATGTCCTTTGAAGATCATTAACCACACACTCACCTTTGCAACAGGACATGCAAAGCTTCGTCCACGGCGTCATCCGTAAGACTCAAAACTTCATCTCGTCAATCCTTCCTTCCACTAACCAACTATGCTCCATTCGCAGGCAAAGAACTCCACGCAATCACCTCAAAGCCCACGCCCAACCCTCGTGACTGGGCATTCTCGGAGCTAAACAACAACTTATTCCCATCATGCACCGCGCGCGACGAGGTCGTGCCAACGGAGTGGGTCCAGAAGGGACCTGATGCAATCCTCAAGGCGCTCCAAGACCATGTGTGTTGTGATTAGGTCTTGCACGCGCCTAGGCCTGCTTACTTTGCGCCGCCTCGCATATGCCGCGTACGATTGACTTGGAGTTTCTGGTTGGTTGACTATGTGTGCATGCTTTTGTCTCTGTCGTGCTGTTGTCGTGCTGTGCGCTTGTGTGTATAGTCTACTCTATGCTTTTTCTTTCTTTCTTGGATCTATTCACCGCCTTAGCTACCCAGTGTAAGACAATACCAGGCTATGTGTATCGGGGCATCCCCCCGACCTTACAAAGGCCCTGGGAGGTAGTTGGATGCTGGGGCCTCATACCCTCCACGGAATCTTGTTGTCTTTTTGGAGGTCTGATCTTGGGGGGGAGGGGGGGGTCACACCAGTACACATTCCACGAAAAATAACTAATCCAGAATCGACTGATTCAAATGCGTCACTGCAGAGTATATGAAGTAGACCTGGAGATCCAAACATCCTCTTACAAGTAGATAATCCCAAAACAAGAAATGGTGCATCTAAAAATGCCCGAATAAATGAAGAATAAAATGTGTTTTTTGAGGAATTGGTGAAAGTAATTTGTATTCCGAAGTGAGAAGGGATGAAATGATGCTACAGTCCGTGTGTTTGATGAGGATGAAAAAAAAATGCTTTGAATTCCAATGCTGATATCGTTATCCGAGGAGATGCTGAGTGAATGATGCAGAGAGGCAGAGAGGGGGGCCGCTAACATGCAAGGATACCGCTCGTGAAGAACTCGTTCATCCCTAATGGAATGGCATGGAGGTGGGATAGGTTGATTGCCTCAGGGAAGACTTCCTCAGCCATAGCGGGTGCGACGAACGAAGACGGTTGGTACTCGTACGAAGATGGCTGACAATCGGACGGCGGAACCTCGGGCGAGTACGCGCAAGGTACACCATCGAAGCACGATTGTGATGCAAGGGAAGAGCAAGGGGATGGAGAAGGGCCGTTCTTGATTTGCCACGGAGACAATTGCTCGAAGAAACCATCGAATAAAGCGCCGTTGATGTCCACAGGTGCCACGTAATCGCCAACGGTAAGCGGGGGTGATGGAGTAGAAGAGGATGATATCGACCACCAATCCTCAGACCGCAGTGGCCAGTTCACATCGAGCACTGGGCTGTTCGTTGAGGCAGAGAACGTGGTGTGAGACGCAAGCTCTTGTTCAAAGCCGGGCATGTCTGGGGGTGGCAATGGTTGTGAGAACTCCGATGCCCATGAAACCTCCATTGAGGGCAATAGCTGCGGGTTGAAGGGAAGAAAAAAATCCTCGCCAACCATAGGAACGGCAATTGGGCCGGTAAATGTTGAGAACCCGGGTGTCAAGCCAGAGTTGTATGCAGGTAAGGCGCTTTTGACCGTCTCTACGGAAGCGAGGTCGGACACGAGAGGAAAAGTGGCGCACATTTCGAGCAGCTTCTCAAGCTCAGGGAGAGGAGTATCAAGGATATCAAGGGATGAGTCCGTTGAGGACGGAGAGCTTGGAGAGGAGGAAAAACTCGAAGGCGAGGGGGAGGTAGAGTATGGCACAGCCCTTCGCTGCTTACGGGCTGCCTTGCGAGCACTAGTGGACGGACGGACGGCGCCTTTGGCCTTGGGCTGGTATCCGTGTGCTGATTTGCGATGACGCGTGAGGGAACCAGGGTCGGAAGTCGTGTACGAGCAACCAGCAGTGGGGCACTTGTTAGGGCGTTCTCCAGTGCTAAAAGAAGTAGTAAGCGGTGGGTACATTGCCGCTGAGCGCAGATATACTCACTGTGTGCGGACATGTGTCGCCACGTTGGAGCGTTGGAGCGCCTTGTAGTCACACCCTTCATAAGGGCAAACGTGCATCCTACCAAAGACGGTTAGTGTCGCCAGTCTGAAAGCCGTCCTGAATGGTGCACGTACAGCTCCTCCTTGTTAACTGCATGTGTCCGCATATGACGCGGAAGATCGGCCTTACGGCTCAACACTTTACTGCAAACTTCGCATGTCACTGCAGTCTATGGGAGACATGTTAGAGGAATAAAGGTGGAAGACTAAATAACGACATACGGAAAGGCGAGTAGCTTCCATGATGTTGTTTCCGGATATAGGTTGAGGAAGATCTCAATTACGGGGGATCAGGGGGAGATGTGAGGATATAGGCGCAGTGTGAACACCGAAGGATATGTGCGAGAAGGTCAGATTGATCTCGTAATGAACTGGATGGGAGATGTGGGCGCTAGGATGATGTCCTCCCACCCTCTCCACGCGGTGCATTTATGGCATTTGGACAACCTAATCCTTGACCATTCGATGTTGGATTGCTTCTGAGCACTTTGCCCTGCCTCGATGGAAAATTCCCATGTTTGGTGATTTTAAGAGAGCAATCGTCTCCGATGGTCAATGCACCAGGGGGGTGCCACTCGCGTAGGTGGTGAGCCACTCGGTTAGGGAACATTGGACGAATTTGGTAGAAATGTACGGATTGCGTCTGGACAAGGTTTGGAAAATTGCCTATGAGGGTGATTCCTGCGGATGTCGGGTGCGGGAGTGGCTCAGGTTCATAGCTCACTCTTGGGCTTCAGCTTACGGGGGGGGCATGGTTTTTATGATGTTTTCCAGAGTCGATTGAGAAGGGGATGAGTGATCCGGGCATGCCACTTGTCGTAAACAATTGAACCCATTCTGGTGCTTACATCATCCCAAAGGCAAATAGCCCCTGAATCTGGTCAATAACTCACACGACTTGGTGGGGGGAAAAGGAGTGTCGACGACTTGCTCACCTGCGCCTGGCTTATAATAAGGCGTTGAACCAAGGAGAGCGCTTGTTCACTATTCGCATATCGCGCCTGTAGTGTGTATCTCAACAGTCGTAGGGATCAAAATCAGGGTATCAACAAGGTTAGGAAAGTAAGTGTGTCATACCCAGACGTGCTCGCTTTGCAGACGAGCCTTTGGTACGATTCTGACATTCCCGCTTGTAATGACCTGATGAAGCAGCGCTGTTTTTGGGATTCTCCTTAGTGAAACATATAGACCAATCTACTTGCGCGAGCACAGTGGAACTCGTATCGTCCAATGTTATTGCGTTCACGATTGTGCACTCGGCGACTGTTTGGACAATGTTTCCAACATTTCTGTAGGGGTCATATTCCATCTCACTACGCTGCCCGCCAAAAAGCCTGTCGGTTAAAGCATGATCGAGTCAGCGGGGGGTTTTTTTTCCAGAAATCATGGTATGAAACTGGAACACCTATGGTATGGCACCGAAAGAAAGCGTTCGACTTACCAACCCCAATTCCAGCCATCATCACCTTTCCAAAAACACTCCCCGGTGCACGCGGACGAGCCATGCGGAAGGCATACAAGCCAGTTAAGCCTAGTGCACCTGTCCCAACAACTCTACATGAAATGCAATCCTTATATTCCCTGAGTTTAACATCTTCTGGGGCCAGAACAGGAGAGCTCGGTGAAGACATATGTGGAGAGGATGGGGGCGAGGACGCCTGTAGTTGTGCAGACATCCCTACGAGTGTGCGTTTTGCGGTCTGAGATTGGGCTCCATCATAGGGAGCATGATGAAAGCGTGGTATGACTCTGTGTTGTTGCCAAACAATATCAAATAGCCTCGGCATGAGATTGGTCTGCAGTAACATTGTCTGAAATACCTTTACTATCGGTCCCAAAAGAGTTGGTCACCCTCATAGTTGGTCAATACTTAAGATACTATGGTTTTGGTACAAGTAAGGGACCTCCGGAATGGGCGGGTGCGAGGATAGGGAAATCGAGACGAGGATGGGCCCACGGCAGGATCTGGAAAGGGGAATTGCAAACAAGCAGAGTACTACGCTAAATCTAATTACAACTAACTACAAGGAGAGTGTGATGATTAACTACCGATACAAAGGAGTGAGCGGGTATTGCGGGTACATATAGCAATGATCGTAGGCAGACAAGACAACTTGAGAACAACCGAGAGAGATGTGGGGAAAAAAGAGTCCAAGTCCGAGCGCGAGTACCAGATCAAGCTTGGAGGAGATTGTTGTAATATTGCTCGTTAGCCTCCAAAACCGACTCATCCCAGCCCTCGATACCAACTTCGATCATCCATTCGGGGCAGAGACACCATTCACGGCCAGTCATCCTGTCGAAGATGTCCTCTTCGTGGATTTCCATCTCAAGATCAGGCCTGATCCGCTCAGCCTCGGTGAGGTACGATGCACTATAATCCTCGACGTACAGCGACCCCCATTCGAAACCGAGATAAGGATCAACAACCTTCGCTGCCGCCGGGGCACGATCGAGAGGAAGACCCTGGGAAACGCTGGGAACGTCGGAGCTGCACTCGGTGGAGTCGGAGGAACATGCATCGGTAGATCCTGATTGGTAGTGGTCTGTGTCTCCGCGCCAGGTGAGGGTTGCTGAAGAGTTGAGGCGCTCTGCGGTTGAGAACCCAGAGTCGGTGGACTCGCCGTTAGCATCAGCAGGCCCAAGGAAAGAGTTGCGCCGTCCGGAGGCCAAAGGACACGAAGTCGAGTTCGATGCCCTGGTCGCGGCAGCGCGGCCCGAAGCGTGGGGTCCATTTCGCGAGCCACGCCCACGGACCTGGGGAATATAGCCATGGCAGGCCTTCCGGTGACGCGTGAGGGCTGCTGGGTCGTTTGTTTTGAATTCGCAACGCACGCCGCCGCTGGAGGAGTCGGATGAGGCCCCCGAGTCAGAAGGCTCAGAAGAAACAGCCGGGTGGGGGCACTGGAAGCGTCTTTCGCCGGTGCTGAAATCGTTGAGCTCAATGGGATGCCATGAAAAAAAAGTTGGAGACAGACGCACTGCCTCGATATGTGGATTGCAAGGTTCCTCTTTTGTAAAGTTATGAATGGACATGTCGGACACTTGAATACTCTTTGTGGACCGCTGGGTCAGCGAAATGCACGTCAGTAAGGTGACGGCCTTCTCGTACTTTTCAGGGTTGGAGTGGCCAACCTCGTGCTTCCTGAGCTCCGAGGTTTTAGAAAAGACACTGTCGCAGTCCTTGAAAGGACAGGGGAAAGTCTGAGATGATAGGCTTAGTATGAGTCACAAGTAAAGTCGGGAAGCGCTCACCTTGACTGGGGCCATGTTGTGCAAGGGTAACTAAGTCGTGAGGTGCACGATTTTTACACGAAGAAAGTGTGGTATAAATCTATCTCAGAGAGTGACCAGCTTCTCTCGAGATGAAGGGAATGCTTTGGATGAGGCAAAGCGTTCCGACCCACCATAATTTATATGTCTCTTGAGTCCACAATATGTGGAGGTTGTGGACGTGCACACGAACTTTCACGTCTTTGTCTAGTTTGAGAGAATATCAAAGCGGACGTCGCTCGATGGTGCGTCGGTGCCGGTGCCCACCCTCAAAGCGTCTCAAAGCGTGTCAGTCCATGTGGAAATTCATTCCCGAGTTCTTGACACACGGACAAAGAAAAAGCCGCCCACACTGGCAGGAGACAGTTTCCTGGTGAAGGTACTTAGTTCGGGTGACAATGTGGATACATACAGACCCTCGGTTCATGTAAGGAGATAAGAACAGGGGGGAAGATGCTCGCTTATTGGTCCTGTGGAAGGTTGACGACTGCAGTTCGGATGGAAACCCATGGCAGTCATCAGTTATCTGGCCAAATCTCCAGTGTGAAGCAAGCCTTGGGCTGCGAGCGTGTCATGGATGGCGGTGACTGTAGTACTAGTAGAACTTTGGGGAGTCGCAGCTTACAGTAAAAATATTCCCACGAATCGGGTTGGTTGCGCTGAAGCTGCGAGGTACGTGGCAGCGCTGCACAACGACGTAGACATTGACCGGGGGCTACTCAGCGCCTGCCGCAGTCCTGCCAATATGTTACCACACGGTGCACCATGGTTCAAGATTTCAAGGTTGGAGGTCCTGATCACCAACGCCTGTGATGCATCTCTCGCAGAACCAAACTATGCCCACCATCTCGAAATCGCAGAGTTCATAAATGCAAAGAAGGCGAATACGTGAGCCCGAGTTCATTCTTCAGCTCATCGGGGACTCTAATCAGCTATGGACCTCCCCTCAAAGTCCTCGTGAAGCGGTCATGTCGATTGCACGATTAGCGAACCACAGAAATTCGCACATCGCAACACTCGCTCTGTCCCTCCTCGATACGCTCGTCCAATCGTGCGGATACCCACTCCATCTCCAAATAGCGACAAAAGACTTCTTGAATGAGCTCGTTCGTCGGTTTCCCGAACGACCGCCTCCGTTCCCCGGACCCGTGATGTCACGAATATTGGACCTTATCCATGGCTGGAAGGAGGGCATATGTGCCGACTCAAGGTGGAAGGAGGATCTCGGAAATATCAGGGATATGCATCGCTTGCTGACATTCAAGGGATATCGGTTCAGAGAGCTGTCGAGGCATAGCATACCAGAGAACGGCATGGTAGGTGCTTGCAATACTTCACGCTATTCACACCGTCCGCTCACTTTGTGATGCGTCGACCTATCTCGCAGACGATTAAGTCACCCGAGGAACTGGAGAGCGAAGACAGGGAAGCTCAATCGGCGAAACTGCAAGAGCTAATTCGACGAGGAACACCCCGTGACCTCGCGGCAGCACAAGAACTCATGAAATCACTGGCGGGGGCAAACCCAGATGCGAAGCCAGATTACCGCAGCCAGTCGCTTTCAGAGCTGGCGAAACTGCAGAGCAAAGTAGTACTACTGAACGAGCTGCTGGATAATGTGGATGCGGAAAGGGGGGAGCGGTCGGCCAAAGGAGACGCGTATGATCAGGTAGCAGGGCTACTTAAGAGCGCACGTCCGAAGCTGCAGAAATGGGTATCAGACGCAGAAACGGATGATCCAGAGTCTTTGAGTGAGTCATGTGATACAGACTTCCCGCGCATTTGTTAACCTTTTCCACAGACGCGTTCTTGGAGGCAAATGACCAAATCAACACAGCACTTGCACGCTTCGAGGCGTTCCAGAAAGGAGACTATGCAGCGGTAGCATCGATCCCAACCATGGTTGTGTCAGGATCTGGAGGTGGAGACAGCAGTGGGTTATCGCTCATCGATCTTGACGTTGGGTTGGCGGATGCATCTGCCAACGGTACGAATGGCGCGGACAGCGGAAGCGGGAACACAGTTGATGACCTAATGGGTTTGTTCTCTCAACCACCTCCACCTGTCAACACCACGACGCGACCTCCAGTGATGTCCTCGCCATTCCCAACGACGGCCCAACCACAGCCACAACCGCAGTTCGGGTCGATTATGCTCCCAGGGACGCCTACGCCTTCGAATGGGTCTACCAACGGGGCTGCAGCAAGGACGGTTAGTCCACCTGGAGGGTACTTTGGTGCATCGTCGTCTAGTGGTCTGTCAACGGTCTCGAAGATGCTGGCCCAGTCGCAAACACAGGCCACATCGGCTGTGGGACAAGCACAATTCATGAGCATGATGCAACCGAAGTCTCAGAACCAGCCTATAGGTCCTGCGTTTGGGTCAGGCCCGACAGCCACTGCGGGTCCCCGCAGCTCGTCTTTGGGTGCCGCGACACCTCCCTCGGGACCTCCTGCTACACCGCCTGGCCTGGGAGGATTACGAAATCAGAGTATGGGTGCTATGGGTGGGCAACGACCGCAAGCTCAGCCTGGCGCTGCTCAAGGCAAAGATCCATTCGCTGATCTTGCCGGACTTTTCTGATTGCGTGTCGGGTGGGGTTGGGGCATACCTTATGAACGGTGAGATTGGGTTGGAGAGGAGGCGGGATCACGGGTTTACATGTACGAGTTCATATCATGAGCTCTGCGAGGACGGAAGGCACCAGAAGCTTGGGCTGTGGGGGAAGATATGTGTATGTTGGTGTTATTTTTTGCATCAATCTCACTTGCATTTTGGATCTCTCGCGAGCCTGGCTATCATCCTCGTCTGACAGGCGCCGATTGGATGGTTCTCTAATACAGACGACGAAATTTGAACTTAGGTTACTAGCGGCCTTGGCCAGTGCACGCCACCACAGGCCAGCCTCCAGCAAAAGACACACAACCAACGTATTGTCCCCATGAATATCGCAGAATTATTTTATCAAACCGCTCTTCAACACACATCAAGATAAACTAACAACCACATACATCGCAACTAACTTGAAGGTATGAAGGGTGTGGCTGTTTAGTCCAACCGCGTCGCCCATTGATTGTATTCGTCCTTCATGACGGCAGTGATCTCGTGTGCAGCAATTCTGTCAGACTGCTCGGATGGGTTGAGCTCGTCGTACCTACACTTGCATGGATATCCTTCCCACGGCGTTCGAAGAATGCGATAGATGAGCTTACCACGTGAAGCTGTCACGAACACCTCCCTCAGCGACCGTGTGTACACCCAGGTCTCTGGTGCTCTCGTCGGGCTGGTAAACGCAGGGTTGACGCCCGTGACATTTAGAGGCGCAGTGTCATTGAGGTAGTTATGGGGGTTGTTGTAGATGTCGGTGAAGAGGCCACTCGCATGGCATGGGTGAGTGGGTAAGCGGGTGAGACAGCTAATATGTGGGAGAGCCTCCGGCATGAGGTAGGTGATCTCGTTACCGCCACGGACGCGTTCTTTCATGTAGACATTCCATCCCGTAGCGTTGCGCTGCACGGTCCGATACTTGTTGGGGTACGAGTAGTCGGAGTACAGGATAGTGAGATCGAGGGGAAGCATCCAGAAGCAAGTCTCCCGTTTCCACAAACGACCCCATTGACTCGAATCACCTAGTACTCACGTTCTGCATGTTAGAGTTCCTCGTTCCGTTTTCATGAAGAATATTGAAGACGACGACAGCGCACTGTCTGACTTGGACGATAGACACATCAGGCGTGTCGCTGGCCGTCAAAAGCGCGTTCATGCCAAGATCGTTGGTCCCGATCCAGGTTGTGTATATCGTTTCCTCAGGGCCGAGGTGAAGGGTGCCATTGTGGGTCTGGTTCAACTACGTGGGCAGTTGCCACTCTTTGATCGGAGGGACAGGGCGGTAGGTCAGGTAGTTCGAACAGGTCGCCCCAGATCTCGCCATGCCTACATTTTAGTCATTACCCCAAACGCGTCGAGGGAGAAGAATACTCAGCAACGAGGTTGAAGGGGCTATATCCAGCAGCGTACCCACCATCAGCAGAATGGTAGTACGAGGTGTCAGTGTGCGAATCACCGAAAGTGACAAAGTCTTTGATCTGGCCCGAGGCAACACCGGCCGCGATGGAAGGCGTAGCAAGGGCCAAGAGTGCGGATGCGAACTTCATACCCAGTAGAAAAACGATGGTTGGTGACGATGACTTCACAGGTAATCCAAATCACCCCAGAGCGCGATGTAAAGCCATCTTATATTGTGTGGCCATACAAACCTTCTTGTTGTCGAGCGCGTCAGGTGTCAGCATCTTCGCAGCGTGCGCGACCACCTCTCGTACCTTTAACTAAATCTGCAACACCCAGTTAATTTTCTTGCCTAATAGTGATGTTGTGGGAAGGATCTCAAGGTTGACAGCATTTGAATGTCTGCAGATCTGGTGTCACAAACGTAGATAGAATGCATCATGGCAGACGACTTAGTCCCGAGGTCAGTGCGAGAGTGTGGGGACAGGGCCTTGCGGACGTCCATGAACCGCGAACCACATATTAGGTGTGCCGCATGAATTGCCCAGGCATAGGACGGAGATGGTGTCGTCTGCTTGGCTGTTTCTTGGGGATTTTCAAAAGTTGATCTGTACAACGATTCTATTCCGTTGGCGAACTATCCTAAAACCCAGCAAGTTCGATATCTTGAACAGAGTTATAAAAGCACAAATATAAGATACCCGTGACAGCTTCGATGATGCCAATACATAACACTTAAGTATCCACAGTCCGTTTCCAGTTAGCCGTTTGATGAAAGCTCCCTTGGCGAAGTGCAGGAATGCACGGAAGGGATGTTATGCCTCGGAAACAGAAGAATCCTTGGGCTGGTCAACTTCCTGCCATTCTTCAAGGGCTTCTAGCGGAGAGTCGTCTTGTTGTCTGCCGAATTGAAGATGGAGGCGACAACGCAGTAGCGAGGCGCCTCTAACGGCGGCAAATACCACGCAGTAGCCAAATGCAATACCTATGATGTATGCTGCGAGGAGGCCATGTTCCTTGCTGGGGTCGAGGAATGAGTATGCTAGAACCATCGTTATCACATCGCTTCGCTTCCTATGGCAACAGCTGACTTACTGTAAAATCCTTGGGTTGCGTACGTAACATACGCAAGGCCTAGGTAGCTTGCAAGGAGCAGGAAAACTGGAATGACGTGACTCCATGGAATAGGTCTGGCGTGTGTGAGCAGAATTTCAAAAAGAGCAAAACCACTGTTCATGGCGTGCTGAGATACGTTGGACCAAGCTATGACACGTTGCAATGAGCTGCCTTGCGAGTGGCACCCTTTCAACAAAACCCACCGGAGTATCTTGATTGCCAGGTTTCCCCGGAGGCAAGGAGCGACCAGAACACAACAGTAACAATGATGGCTTATCGTTGCGACGCCAATCCGTAAGTCGTTGGACAGAGAGAAAGATGGACAAACCCACGGAATACGACGATAGTAGAATACAGAAGCACATGCAAGAGTTGAAGAATGCGCGGCCAGGCCTGCAGAGGGTAGCTTTTCTGGCCACGAAGGACATAGGCAATGGTTTGGACGCTAGAAGCCCAAAAATAGGCCACTAGTCCGATGTACGAGAGATCGGTGAAGTAGGACAAGAATCTGGGTTCCAGCTTGAGCCTTGCATCAAACTAGTGTCCAGACACTTACGACTTGGAATCATGATATACAACAACTTCGAAAGCAAGAACAGTGATGGTGGTAACGAGCGTATATACCGCAAGAAGCAACCGGAGTACGCCGAGGGTCACCGGCGAAAAAACGGGAGAGGTAACCAAGTTGCAGGTCGGATCAAAAGGAGACGAGACGCCAAACGACTCATAGGAGCCTAGTGAAAACGTCGAGCGCAGAGACTTCATGGAAATCAGTCAATAAGGTTGGAAGTAAAAGGCAGAGGTTGAGATGCCCCCAAATTTGCCAGGCACTCGGTGAGAGTTTTAGGGCCTTTCGGTTCGGCTGAGACACGAGGCCACACATGCTAGTTCTTTTCTTGACCTGGCTAGAACAGGCAACAGTCTACTGCCTATCTAGGTTCATGACTTACTTACTTGCAATCCATTGCAATTCCCAGCCGAGTCCTTGTCATCGTATAACGAGTTCCAGAGGCTACATAGGATAGATTACGAACACGAAGGCGAGTCTCATCATTCACGCAATTCAGCGCCCAAGCCAAGGTCCTGCAACAGCCCCTAACATCAGCCACCACTGACACTCTTGGTGGCAACGACGCACCTTCTCAATGAGCTTTTGAGCAATGGGATGGAAAGAAGTTCGGGCGCTCTTGAACGCAGCGACAGCTATCTCGTGGTCAACCTTATTCACAGCCCTGAATAACGGTCTACAGAACTTCATGCGTCCTTGAACAACGCCAGAGTCCTTGCCAATTATCCAGTCGGCCACTTGTCGAACATACGCTTTCCCTGCGGAAGAGGCAGGGTCTTTGAGCATGACGAGGTAGAACGCCATGCGGATCTCCCCGTTAGTTGTCTGAGAGAGTTTATACAGCGCGTCAAGGTGAAGGAGATGGCTCGAAGGGAGAGCCGGGTAAGTCTCCAGACGCTGCAGGAAAATAGCTGAGAGTTTCACATTCAATCTTGTCCCGATGCGAAGAAACGTTCATAGGTCACCTCGTTGTTTGCTGTCAAGTTCATCAAGGTCAGAGGACTTGAAGTCCAACTGAGTTCGATCGGCCACGCTGCGAGACGCATCCCAGCTATCTGCCAGATCATTCGCAGCAGTAGCGAGCGTCACGTCATATTCCATGTGAACGGGCAATGTGACACCTTCTCCGTAGAGCCACGCCTGCGCGATATACTTGAGCATTTCATTGAGACTTTCGTAAAGTACTCACATCCCAGTTGACACCGTCGAGGGCTCTAATCTTGTCCTCTTGGTTGCTAAAGTAGGAGTACAGGTGGTCCTTCCACTGGGTGGTAGTGATACTATGCCCCATGTACGTCTTCACATATTCCCTCACGTACGGAAGGAAGACATCGAGACCTCCCAATGTTCTTTCTGCAAGGTATCGTACTCATCAGAACAAAAACAAAAACAAGCACTCGTACGGCGTACCCAGGTGGAGGATGAAGTTGGCACCCTTGTCGTAAGGAACACGGCTGTACGCCGTGTCGGGATCCTCCCCAGTTTCAAACCCAATGACGAGCCTCTGGTACTTGGGAGTGGTTTGGAACAGCTTCAAAGCATCCACGAGGCTCTTGTACCCTATGACATATGACAGACCGCGGTGTGCGGGGGAGCGAATGAGCTCTTGCAAGACACGTTCAATGTATGTCGTCCATCCTTCGTTCAGCCAGAAGTGCGAGGCGTTTGCGTGGCTGGTGGAGTGGGTCAAGGGTGACCGCAAAGTACAAGAGTGGAAGAGACTAACGTAACGCCGTTGCCGAACCAGGAGTGCGTGAGCTCGTGGATGACTACATCCGTAAGAGACCTGTCACCCGTGATAAGGGCTGAAGATTCAAGAAAGGGTGAGATTGTGGGAGACGGGGTTTGTCAAGGGTGAACGTAACGTACTAGGGGTCATGAAGGAAACGCATGGATTTTCCTACAATGTCGACGTGAGAGGAAAAGCGAATATTCATACAACACACGTCTTACCATGCCACCATAGGGGAACGAAGGTGGAAGTACGAGCAGATCATAAACACCGAATCTGTACGGACCAGCGAGGTTCTCAGCGGCAGCAAGATATCTAAAAGTCCTCATGAGTGGGCGTTTTGCGTGACAATGCTGCAGGACTGCAGTACCTGGGAGTATCGTCGCAAAATTCGTTATAAGCATCTAACAACAACTCTGGTTCTGTCCAGACACCAGTGGTCCATGATTTTCCCTCTGGTACCGAGAAAGCGCGATAATGTAGATTCCCTGCGGCGATGGCTAGAAGGTAAGAAGGGATGGATTCCATCTAGGGAACACCATCAGCCCCATGTCCAAGAGGGCTGGTGAAGAGGCGAGCCCACGGACCTGCTTATATTCATAGGTCACCGCATCCTTGCCAATAACCTTGCCTCCATGGGCCGGACCGTTTGATGGTGGGGACAAACGCTGGGCAGACAGAAGGACGGGAAGGACGGAAGTCACTTTCGCGTCGTATGTCTGTTTCAAGGATAAGCGCGATTCGAAACGTGTTCGAAAGTGTACTTTCCAGCTTCACAGACGGAGTATCTGTAGGTGCAGTCTCAGTAGTGATCGCGTCGAAGAATCGCACTGATCATACCTTGCAAGGGGGCGATAGCTCGTGCGTAGATTGGCTGGCATTGACTGAACAAGAAGGGGAAGGTTTTCCCTTGGGTCTGCCTATGTCACGATTCACGACAAACGGGGCACTGAGCAGATAGCCGACTAGCTACACAGGACTAACAGGCGACATACTCCTTTGCAAGCCACTGCAAAGCAGGACACCTTTCTGTCGTCTTGTACGTGATCTTAACTTTAACCCTTTCATTAACGCGAGTTGGTGGGAGTGGGATACGGAGGGCAGATCCCATGACTTCGTGCTCGGGTTGCAGTTGAAACTGGATTCGTGATGCATCATGATCACAAGGAGATATTCAACCTCAATCAGAGAGTGCGATAGCAGCTGCTGACCTTCGTTGCCCTTCCATTCACTTCGACTGACTCTATGTCCAAGGCATACGTGTCGAAGCTATCAATCCACATGTATCCGTGTCGGATCTCGTTCCAGAGGGCAATCAGAAGCAACGACGCACATCACCTCTGAGACCTCCACTCTAGCCACCAATTCATGTGTCGCTGACCCATGGATACGCTGTTTCTCGAAATCGATCGTCCAGTCGAGAGCTACATTCTCAGTAGCGATGTCCACGTAATTGGATTGCGTTGTGGGATCTTCGACTGGGACTTGGGCGGCCATCGTGTAGATTAAGGTGCTTTCTGCTCAAAATATATAGAGCTCAGAGAGATGAAGAGAGAAGGAACATGAAAATTCAGCTGTCTAGATTCCATCTTACGTTTCCCATCACCGACTGGTACCATGTGGTTCGCCATGCTTCATCTTCCACAAGGACCTCGCAGATAACTGCGCCTGGGGTCTTAGCGTTGTTTGGCAATAGCTTCAGAAATAAACAACACGTGATCAACTCGCGTCCAACAACACGGAGTGGGTTTGGCGAGCCGTAGTTTTCATAAGATCTAACATCGACCCGAACACCTTGCACGTACCCCTCAACAGTAATGGCCACCTCGCAAGCACCGACTCGTCAGGCTATTACTCTCAAAGGATCGACGAACCTCGTCACCGAGTTCTTTAAATATGCTGCCAACACGTTCGTGCCACTGGTGGAAGTATGTATGTCGGTGGTCGCTCATGGTTTGGACTAGGATTCTGTTTCAGAGGGGTGTATACCCGTCAGACGATTTCCACATGGTAAAGAAATATGGTCAAACTGTCCTCGTCACTCAGGATCTCGCGCTGGAGAATTACCTTGACAGGTATGTACGACAGTGCCTGACCGAATGTGCGGTGACTGACTTCGCACAAGAATTTTGAAGCAAGTGAACAGTAAGTGGGATGAATAAGGCGCTTGAGCGGTAACTTATTCCTATGCAGAGTGGCTATTGACCGGGTCCGTCACGCAGCTGGTTCTCGCTATCATCTCCAAGGATACCCGGTTACCACTTGAGCGATGGGTATTCGACGTCAACCTCGTTGAACCCCCCACAGACTCTACATCACCGTATGTTTGTCCTTCATACGCTTTCAGTTCGCCTGTTATATTCACACTTGCAGGCCACCCCCTAAGCCCGAATCCGAGATCCAAGCCGAAATCCGGTACATCCTGAAACAAATCGTGTCCACGGTCACTTTCCTCCCAATCATCGATGACCCTACGGTCTTCAATATCTTGGCTTACACCCACGACTCTGCTGACGTCCCTGCTGACGAATGGGTAGACACGGACCCGCTTGCCATCGAGGCGAGTAAGAGCCAGCAGGTGAAATTACGTAGCTTCAGCACGGATGTGCATCGGATAGAAGCTATGGTGGCATATCGGTACGAGGGATAGCATGTTGCGTGTGTTATTCCACTTGCTTCTAGTTGCTGTCTGCCGCCCTTCTATCCTGTACCCGGTTAATAAAAGGATAATAGAGATGTAATCCGAACTCATGCGAGGGACAGTATTACACAAAGAGAATAGCAATGGAGTGCGAAAGAGTTTGACAGTGATATGATACAACAGACATCGGAATCACGAAGAGTGAGGGAAAGAGGAGCAGCTGGGAAGGTGGTTATCAGTTCATGGGTCGTGGAAGATTCGCCACAAAGTGGGCGACTGCGCTCCAATACCCATCTTGGGCACAGGTATCGTCTAAAAAACGCAATAAACTTAGAGGCCTGATTGGACGAGGAAGAACGTGGTGCTACGTACTATGGGCTCCGTCAGGGAATTCAACGAACTTCGACCTGCCGCTTCCAACTTCCGATACATCTGCCCTGTTCTCACCGTCACCTTTAGCCTTAGCACCTTGTCGTCGAGAGACGATCTGCCAAAGCTCTTGCATGTGTTCATGGGGCACAACCTCGTCTTTGATACCGCTCAACATTAGAATGGGTGTACTCTTGGGGATGAGCGGTATCTTTGACGCAGAGTCCCATTTCTGGTGACACAAGAACGACAATGGGGAAATAAGGGGAAATGCATGGGGAACGAGCCGTGGGAGATTTGTGAAAGTGTTCTCAAGGATGAGCCCAGCGATCTATCCAACAATAGATAGGGTCAATTTCAACCGCATTAGAAACAGATGGAAGAGCGGACCTTCGTCGGATTACGACTAGCAAGATGGATGGCCACTGCCCCGCCAATTGATTGCCCGTACAGGATCTGGTAGCGGGATCATTACTTCGATTGAAACGCAAACTTGAGAAAGATAGTCACGATGGGCGTTTTCTGTAGATAAGCATGGGACGTGATATAGTCGAGGGCAGTTTGCGCATCTATGCATAGCCCTAGGAAAGGCAAAGTGGAGCCCAGGTTAGTCTCTATACGCCCTGAAGGCAAGCGCGTGTCTTACCAGCCTCCGACGGCGTGCCCTCTGAACGCCCATAACTATTCACGTGCGTAACGGGATGAGAACAAGGGAGTCACTCGCATGGATCATTGTGGATACGCACCCTCGGTATGAGAGCATGAGTACGTTACAGCGCATCTTGATGAAAAATATTCTAGCCAAAGGTATCCGGTGGCCGTGATTACCGCCGTTACCGTGGAACATTATGACGGTAGGTCGTGTGGCAGCAAACTAATGCGATATTCGCAGGTAAGAGTCCAGGTTCGAATGCAGGAAATATAGGCCGACGTACGTCTTCATTGGATTGTCCCTCATGCCAGTCCACGTGCATAGCATGTGTATGGGATATCTCTCTCCGCTGCATGAGCAAATAGGAGCGCAAGGCAACACCATCCTCAGTGCGCAACTCCAGATCCTCGTACACAAGTCCGTATTTGGTTGGCACATCGACCTCTAGGACAAATATGATAGTTGAAGTCGTGGAATGTGTGATGAGCAATCAATCCTACCTGTACGTGAGCCAGGAGGAAAGGCGGATGGGTATATGAGATAGTTTTGGCCGTAGTAGAGTAAACCGCATCCTGTGGTGAATGGGGGGTGTCACCTCCTAGGGAAGCTTAGATGGCCAGATGATGGCGGACATACCTACGGTAGCCAAACCCGCTGTGGTGGCGGCGACTCCCTTTGGGTATGGTTGCAGGTCAGCCTAGCTATCTCCAAAACACCAGAACAAGGTGAGCCTACATACCTTTGCGAAGCTTTCCAGTGATGGGATATATTTTGACATAACTCAGCTTGGTCAACGTATCGGGTGCCACCGCAGTAGTGGCAGTAGTACTCGTGCTTTCAGACTGCCATGTGTGTTTGGCCATGTTTATCAAAGCCTTCGTCCGAGTCGTGCACATCGGCCATTAGCATCATCTTGTCCATGCGACTGACGCTGTCTGGGATGATATACATGGATATTGCAAAATTGCAAATTGATCCAAGGCTTTCCAGACGAGTCCCACCAGCCGATCCGGATCGAGCACTGGCGCCAGTGAGTTGTTGATTTTCATGGCCTGTCACTCGGAATAGACCGACTTCAAATTTATCGGTGCCCTCGTTCGACGGTTTGGAGCGTTTTTGCCTTGTCCCCGTTCTTGTCAGATTAGGAAGACATCTCATAATGGCTAATAACTGTCTCGTGTCCAGGCTTGGGGTCACAGTTTATTACAGGACCGTGGGGGTGACACTGGTGACAGTTGATAACAGACTGCCCGCTACTGCCCACTGCCCATCCCAGTGCATCAGTATCCCGTGACTCACCCGTTGCCCGATTTGCTTCAGACACCCGCCTCTGAGTCAGAACTTGGCCCAATGTCAATGTCGGTCAAATTGGTGGGACTCTCGCGCTCTCATACTCGCTCCAACTGAGAGGTATGTTTTTTTAGCTGTTTTTGGCCAGTCTGCAACATATCAGCAAAATGTCAAGTACCAGATATGGTTATTAAGCGTCGACACGATGATCGAATCATTGTGTCAACGCTTAATGAGCATCGACGAAAAGAGATCATACAGGCGTGGTGACTAACACAAGTGCTAGATTGCAGCTGAGCTAATGCAGGACCGCACTGCGCTGAGAGTGTCATACTAACGAAGATTTTTCAGTTGCTAGGACAGCACCACCATCTGCCAAGGGCTCATCATCGGGTCAGTGATCAGTACCATCAGTGACCTCAAGCGGTTGCGACGCGACGCGAGTAATGCACACTCCCGCTCCACACCGTGTGGTCCGAACCGAACCCTTTCGCCAAAGTAAGTAAAAATGTGCTTCTGTCATATATTGACTTTCGTCACCATCTATCATTTGCAAGCTTGGAATTTAGGAAAGACAGAAATACCATCATGTCACTGCGATGGCAGCTGGTTTGACAGCTACGCAGTGCGGATATAAAATCCACACAACTTGGGAAGCCATGGCCATCGACTTCTTGTCTTTGTTATCCAGCTACTCTCGCCTTTTCACACCTTCGTCTCACCAGACACTCCACGATCTTTTCAAAAATGCACTCCTTCAGCACCCTCACCATCCTCTTCACCGCTGCTTTGAGCGTTTTCACCAGCGCAGCTCCCATCAGCCCTTTTGGAGTTCCATCCGTTGTCCCCGTCAACGTTGGCGATTCCTTGTCTACTCCTGAACTCTCTGGCATCCCTAACACAGTCAATACTGGTGGTCTTAACCTCCGTGCCGCCGACACCGCTGTGAGTGGCGTTGTTAAGAGTATTGAGCCCAAGGTTACCACCTTGGACACCCGTGGAGACTCTCCCTCTGTTGCCGTCATTTTCAGCAACGTTATGACTGAGATTACTCCTTACACTGAACAGCTTAGTATGTACATTCCTGACACTCCTGCTGCATGAGGTCTAACGCGTTCTGACAGCTTACCTCGTTCCTGAGAATGCAACTGTTGCCATCATCAAGCCCATTGTTGCGTCGATCAAAGGCTCCATTGTCGCTGCTATTCCTCAGCTCCAAGCTCTCGTTGGCCAGGAAGTTGCTATTATCTTCGCTCCTGTTGAGGGCGAGGTTACCTTGACCGTCACCGAGCTCGCCAAGATCATTGGCACTGACCTCTGCGTACGTCCATGTAGTGCAACTCCTCGGGATGAATCTATTAACGGTCCGGAAACAGCTCATCTTCACTGCCCTTGGCGCCGTCCTTAAGGTTGCCTTTGGCGAGGTCAGCAGTGACGTCCTTCCCATCCTCATTGACCTCGGCTGTACCATCACCGAGCTGTTGGAGGTCGTTGTTACCCTCGTTGGTGGCATCGTTGCTCCTCTTGTTCCCCTCCTGGCACCCATTGTTGGTGTCCTTTCCGTTCTTGAATTGAGCAACTTCGCTGCTCTCCTCGGCCTGTCTCTCTAATTGTTTGAGTCTTCCCCCCAAATATTACTGGGTAAACCCTACGGTCGTTGATGTATCGGTCCTTGGTAATAGATCAATTGTCATACATACCCCGCACGTAATGCATGGGGCAATGGCTTGCATACACGTATCATAGATTGTTTGTGTTGTCGTACATCATGGTGGAATTGTCAAGTCACGCAAAAACCTCTGACGTTATTGCGCCACTCGAGGAATTTCAAGCACTTGAATAAGTTGTTTCACCGTGTCACTGGATTATTACTGTCAATCTGGTCATGATATGTTTTTTCGATGTTGTGCTCACAATCCGGGCACTGTGCCAGGAATAGCTGGGAATAGGCTAGCAAGAAACATCGAGCAGGTCGAATTCCAGTCTGGTTGCCAGTCGTACAGTTCGGAGGCAAGCCGTCGGACTTGCCAGCGATACTAGAGATGATTGCAACTTTCTGAAGTGCCCAGTGGCTCCAGAGGTGACCGGTTGACCAGTGATTCAGTGGTGCACTAGGGCTCACAACATGACATCATCATGTTCAACGTAGTATATATACGCTGTCGCACACACACGCAGTCCTTAGTCACATACCACCTGGCATCTCTTAAGCTGTTCTTTATACACGTTGTGACTCCGTCACTTGTGCGCTTCAGTGTTTCCCGCCGTGCTCCAGAGTGGGTTTCGACCAACACTCAACATCCTCCCATCATTACCGCTGCTGAGGCGTGTTCTAGCTCGAGGCACCACAACCCACAGGCCCCAAGTTCAGTGGGGGTAGGCACGTTTCTTCAAATTCCTGATCCCGAAGTATCTCTATCGAATACTGAATGATCGGTGGGATTCTGGAATTCTACTTCTTCTCGCGACGTACCCCGCGGACGTTTAAGTTATCGCACAGTGAGCAAAGTGAGGGACCGCTGGAAGGTTCACAGACTTGGTGCGATTATTGCTTACATGTTCGTGCCTTTTACATCCCAGTGGGCCGACGTACTACCATGCCACCAAAATCACGACGGACCCTGTGAGCTTCCCCGTGACACGACCGAGTCTTGTGGTTTATCGAACTGGGTGAGTTTTATGATAGGGAGTCGTCTGTCCATGATGGACTGATTCCAGCCATGTTGCACAAGTCTGTAAATCTTGGAACTGTGAGTCCCGGGTACATATCGCTTGTAGTGGTGAGCATCATCCCGACCCTCTGAAAAGATGTTCAGAAATCTCTATACATCGGTGGTGTCTGGCCAGGGTATAGTGTACGTGCCAAAGTCCTAAAAGCCTCCTGCTTTCTGAGCCGAAAACCTTTGTGCTTCCAAACTGGTTCCAGGAAAATGTTCAATCTGGAGTGGGTTTCTTTGGACTGTATGGCTTGACTTGAATGAAGCGAGCTCTTTCTGTAGGTGCAGCTTTCCGCGTTCACATCGTTCTACAGGAACCGTACCGCTGGCCCGGCCGCGCGAATGCCTCGTGTATGGCAGGCATATCGTTGTCTGTTACACACCCATCCCGTACCGGATAGGTGGCGTATTCAACAACGACAGCTGGCTTAATTGTATGAAAGCACTGCTCGTTCAGGTCGTCCCCAATAGAAATGCTTCCATGGTGGTGCTTCGCCAGTGAGGGCTCTCCATCACAAGCTCAAGTTATTCGCCATGTGGCTAACTGGGGTGACACACTACTCACCCCTGTACTCACTCCTGGCGCAACTACGTCGACGGTATGCTTATTCCTTATATGCGCCTGACGGGTGAAAATGCGACGCTAGGCATCTTCCTGGGGCGCGGGGGTGATATGGCGCGAATGGTACACTCACGCTGTCGTCAGCGCTGCACCTGAGCAACACGACTCTCGACGCTCCCCTTGGGCCCACGGTGTAATTCGACGATGGGATCAGTATCCCTCCCACGCCAAATTGAACCATGATATCCCGAGCTGCGAACGGCATCCTCATCGTCAAAAAGAGCTCAGATCCGAGTCAACAACGATAATAATTTTGGGCGCCGCAAAACTAGGCTCTACCTGGCTTCACATCGGTTTTTATGCACTGGATGTACATAATCTAAATGATCGAACTAATGCAACCACGCAGCTTGAAAAGATTCTGGTTTGATTGCATCCATGGACGTGGCGAAGTATTTTCATTGCAGCGAACACCCATAACCATCGTATCATGTACATATGTTCGAGCAGGATCACCAGCAGGAAGACGCTGGAGTTGTTGCGAGTAACGTTTCCCATGTAGTATACAAGCGTCATACTCTAGCCTGAATCAGCATTTTTCGGAGCAGTGGCGAAGGGGAGATCGATGGTTCAAGTTTCCAGTAGCACCCCCACGCCGCGAGAGACCTCCGTGTCGTAATCATAAAACAAGTAAGCTATGGACACGACCCCTCAACGAGCTTGACGTACAACAAATCATATCTACCACATCGACGTAGTCTTATCCAATATACCATATCGTAGCGGGCATCAGAGAAACTGACTTCCTCAAAACGTCTCTGTAGACGTTTTGAGCTGCCAGATCGACGGCATTTCCATTCAGATATACGATAGACCATATTCACCATACTGCAGATGGCCGTCCCAGCATCCTATGTCACCTTCGCTCGTTCGAGTCGTGTTGTCGTAAATATTAAACGCAAGTTCCTGGGGATCTACCTGCACATCACGCCTCATGATCCCAGAGACTTGATCCACGCAGCCATGGAGCGAGAGAAACTTCTCGGCTTTTGGACCGCGAACGTTTGTTGGCGAAGCTTGCACGACGGAGAGCCCGTCGTGGAGGTAGTTGTCGGCGAAGGGGGTAGCGAGCCTGGTGTGGGCACAGAGCTTGTGGATCCCGAACTAGAGGTTGAACCCGAGCTTGAAGCGCTAGAGATGAATGAGGCGACAGGAGGGCCAGGAAAGATGTATTGAATGGGCGTATCGAAGACGTCGGGGTCGTAGATGCCTGGATCATTGTCCGAGTAGCCTCCAGGGAATGTCACTTCCTCACTCGCCGAAGCGATGCCAACTTGCGAGCCCCCGATGTTGAGCTGTATGACGAGACGAGATTTACAATCCGTCGGATAATGTGCAGGGATGGGGCCATACCTGCGTGCAAGACGGGTAGAATTCTGCACCGCCCAACTCAGTGGCAAGGTGTAATGCTATTATCTCGTGGCGAATGAGATATTGTCCGGGTTTGAGAGTAGAGGGAATAGTGACGTTTGATGGGCCACCATCCACTGATGAAAAGACATGTAAAGACGCGAAGAACACGAACAACTTAGAGCGAACACACTGATATTCTGCTGGTACCAGGTCATGTTACCAGGTTCGAGACCAGTCTCCTCGATCTTGAACCACTCGGCATTGGTGGAGTTGTACTGATCGCATGTGGTGCTTCCGCACGTTGCCAAGTAGGACATGATCGGACCGATGTTGTGTGGCCACTACTCACCGATGATGGATCAGGGTTTCTTACGGATATTAAAGCACGGCTTACGTCGCTACCATCACCGCCCTTCCACCAAAAGTTGAGTTGACTGCCAGGGTTTGCATTTGCAACGAGGGCAGCATTTTGTGCGTCCTGACCGCAGTTCAAGTATGGGTTGGAAGCACCCTTGACGGGTGAAACATCATTTATCTGGCGGACTATGGACGGCGTGGGCTGAGCGTTGGGTACATTTCCGATGTAAACCTTGCCGTCGATGGCCACCTGCGCAACGTAACCATGTGCTTGCACCTGTGGTAGCAGTGCAAGAAGTGCTAGAGACAACGAGGCAAGGCAAACGGGTAGTAGTTGACCATGCATGGTGGTTTGAGTGAATGAAAAACAAGCGAGGATAAGGGTTAGCGAGAATGAGGGAGTGAAGGCTAGTGAAGGGTTATAAAGATATAGAGAATTTCACACACAACGAGCAGAACTTGAAGAGTAACGTTTGCGCACAGCGCGCCGGGGCCTCGCGTGAAATATCTGTACGAGAAAACAGAGAGAAGGCAGGGCGACTTTAAGCTTCTTCACGAGGCTACGGCGAGGTCTTTGTACCTTGCTTTTCTCTCAGTACTTGAGCTTGCAAGTATCGGGTCATAAACGTGCATTGTGAATGTCGTGCCCCTTCTAGTACGGATCTAGTCAAGGACCTGGTTTCAAATTTGCTTGGAACAATGAAAACATAAGCATTGTTATCCAATCTAGTGGTATTTCCTTTAGATAAGATAAGATCAACGCCAAACCCTCGACTCGGAAACAAAGTCGAAGCGACGCACGCCTCCACTCGTCTGCATGGAGGGCAAACCCATCATCCTCATCGTTTCCAACACGTTGGATTGGTGATCACAGAGACACTCGAAGTGGGGCATGGATCATTCACTTCCACTGATAGGCTGATGCAAACCTCGAGGATGCCTCATGGTAGTGATGTGATCACTGTAATCTCTTTCCACTATAGAACTACAGTACACTATCTCATAATGCATAGTGTTGGTTCCCAATTTTGGCCATGCATTATGAGATTTATGCACTATGATATAGCATTTCCAGTGGTAGAGGGCATCTTGACCTTTCACTGATAGTGTACTGTATATGTAATCTACGAGCCATCTATGCGAGTCCTTGCGAGCAGGCAAAAGCCTTACGTTTCAGTGCCTTATTAGCCATCCGGCTGGAGCACGCTCAAGAATAGCCTTCAATCAGCGCAAGGTGATACTGGCCAGCATGTCGATATCGATATCCTGCAGCCTCGAGATTAGTTCCAATAGCCAGTCGGGAAATATTGGCATAACCTCCACTTCCATCATGATCGTTGAGGACAGGGTTCGTAATGTTGCTCGATCGCCTTAAAACCCTTCATTGGTGGACAGTGCAGTGAGGTATACACCAAACGACCCCACCGACCGCACACGGGGCCATTGTGCGAGCAGCACGAGATGTGACCCCGAGTTTCCTTGCACGTCATCGGCGGCGGCAAAGTCAGATCAAACCTTGGTACAGTAGGAAGATGCGCTAGATGCACATGATGATCGCGGAGAAGCAAGCGCATAGCAACTACCGTGGCACACCAGATACACGAGACAGGATGTCGCAAATGTTGTCTTTCTCCGAGGCCCACTTATTTATGAGCTGCCAATCTGGCAACAGGTCTCCTTCAGTCTGTGTGCCAGGTTATCTCTGTCAGGCCGGGTGGGAGAGCCGTATCGTTTTCTCCATTTGCGAAGTCGTTCACGAGCAGGCCTGGCGCAGTTGCACAGAACGCCTTCGATACCGATGCCATGCGGAACAGTACTAGTGTATACGAAGGATCATCGATCACCGACATAGATCTATGCCAGATGATGTCGGGAACTGCATCCCGGGGGGAACAGAGAGTGGCTGCTTACTTAAGGAGTCACTTCATTTCTATCCTCTGTATTATATATATTCCCAGGTGTGAAACTCAGGGACTCCGTGTTGGGGAACGACAGCCACGGATAGCCCAGTTGTATTATCAGCTGCTCGAGTTTCCTCGATAAAGGTCGAGAGCGCGGGTCGGAGAACGCTGCCTCCATGCGGGTAGGAAGAACTCCATCATGATGTCGTCCGACTGTGACTGGGGAAGGTGTACGTTAGCAGAGGCAAGGAAACCAACCCCAAACCAGCTGAAAGGAGGTACTATTATCACGATGGCAAAGCACATGCCACAAGTAAGGCTAGCGTGAGACTAGTGATACAGAGACGCACAGAGGAAATAAAGAGCACCCCGAGTGAGATGAATGAATGAGTGAAAGTGAGGTGGCAAAAGAAGATACATACAAGTATTGAGCAAACAGACCCGGGGTAAAAGAACGGGAGACAGACTCTTTGCGATTACATCCAATGCAAATATCAGGAGAGCGTGTGGCAGGTAATGCGACCTGCGCAATATGGCGGAAACGAGGATGGTGCTGATCTGAGGGGCTTGCCCAATGCAACAACATCGATTTTCAACCCTATTGCCAGAGGGCTGTGCTACAACCACATTCCTCCACCTTCCGCTACATGTGTTGGCTCTGATCGTACGCGTCGAAAGTGACTTGAATGCGCCTCAATTAGGGCGTCGAACCAGTCGGTGCTTGTGCAGTCCTCTTTTTACATTTCCGCGCTTGGCGAGTGACTCCTCATTGGCGGAACGTGCCGTTAGATAGCACATCGTGCCCCGTGCTGGATCAGAACCAGTCGATTTTCCGGTGGGCGAGGGGGTTGCAGACAAGGCCGTTGGAGTAGTCGACGGAGATGCAGAGGGGGTGGCAGAATGAGAAGAAGGGTTAGTAGGCACTGACAACCGGTAAGGAAAGGCACGACAAAATGTCGGATGGGAAAAGGAAGTGTGAAGAATAGAAAGACATACCACTTGATGTGGGCGTAGGTGAAGATCCAGAAGCCGGGGTATTGGAAGGCCCAGGCGCAGAACCAGAGGGTTGACTACCACCTGCACTCGAATTTCCACCAACAAAAGCAGCGACAGGGGGGCCAGGGAAGGTGTAGGTCAAAGGTGGGTTATAAATCTATCACCCAGGCTCAGCACTCGCAATGAAGCTACGCACAAAAAGACTCACGTCGGGGTCATAAATTCCTGGCTCATCATCCGTGTAACACCCTGGGAAGGTACACTCTTCACTGCTCGTCGCTGCACCGGTACCTGAGCCACCGATGTCAAGTTGGATGCAAGCCGGGTAGAACTCGGCGCCGCCAACGGACACAGCGAGCTGGAGGGAGATGAGCTCAGAGCGGAGGAGAAAACTACCAGGGGCGATGGTTTGGGGGATGGTCACGTTCGCGGGTTGACCAGCCACTGCGTTTACGAAGGATCACGATCGAATATGAGGAGAATATGATTAAGACAGATTCATGAATCACGTACTGATGTTGGCTTGGTACCAAGTTGTGTCGTCAGGTTGGAGGCCGAGTTCAGAGATCTTGAACCACTCAGCGTTTGTGGAATCATAGGAGGAGCAAGGACCATTGCACTTGGCCATGTAATGTATAATGGGCCCGACGTTGTGAGGCCACTATCACAATTGTCAACCCTTCGTTTGTCATTTGCAGAGGCACAACGGCTCGAGGATACAGCGGAGAAAGTCACCCACGTTCGAGTCACCTGTAGACCCGCCCACCCAGTGAACCTGAATCTGGCTTCCTGGATTGGCATCTGCAACATCCGCAGCTAGGGTCGCATTCATGCCACAGTTCATAGATGGGTTGGTAGCACCCTTGACAGGGTCAATCGTTGACACCTGGTCAACGAAGACCAGTGTCAGAAGTCGAACAGTGGATAACAGTAAGAGATGGATAAGCATTGGGATTGACCTGTCTGATGATAGTATCGCTCGTAGCACCACCAGGTTCATTGCCAGGGTATGATGTCCCATCTATGGTCACGGACCCGACATATCCGTGCGCTGAGATGAGAATGGGAAATAGAACGGCCAAGGAGAAGGCGAGGAGAAGGTGGGCCGTCATAAGGTTATTGATGTTTCGAGAGAGATTGTTCAATAGATCAAATCGGAGCCCGCTCAACAGGCCAGTTGAACGGAAGAAAGGAATAAAATGGGTCGAGATCTCGGCGGTCAGAGAAACGCAGTGAGCGTGAACCAGAGTGTCCGGATAATTGAGTGACGGAAAGACGGATGCACTTGTAGGCGGACTGGCGTCTTGCACATGGATATGGGACGGATACCACGCAGCGCGGCAAGCTGCAAAAAGATAGCAGTAATGGGTGTATCAAGCCGCACCTGATTGGTGATTTGGCGCTGGCTGCGTTGCCTTCATCTCGGGTTTGCTAGGGGTAAGTTCCACACACATCGTGTTGGCCACGAGGCACTGGGACGAGGGCTCCAAGGTCCGATGGTATGAATCAAACGGGATACGTTGTGAGCTGAATGCCGTGGGCATTATTGGAGCGAAGCAGGCCTTCAGTTCTCATCAAACGCGGAAAATAAAGCACAGCGTTGAGTAGTCGAGTCAGTTTGGCGAAAGCAGCACAAAGGCAAACTGTCACAGGCGCAGGTCGCTATGGGGCTTTGGCCTTTATCTCAACTTTGAAAGCTCGGCCATTGCGCTGGCAAGTGACCTGCGGTACGCCAAAGCGAAATATGTTCGCCAGTCAGTGTGGGAGGTCTCCTTGCGCATCACAAGCATCCACCTGCAACGAACTTCAGGCTGGGTTGCTGTTAAGTTCCGAAGGGTGCATGATCCTTGACTTGCATCATGCAGGCAGCTGATCATCAGCAAGCACGATCCGGTATTGGGGAGCGGCGGGGACACCAAGCCTGGAAATTTCCATCGGCTCTGTGGGGCCAGCCTGAGGAAGAACCTCTGCAAGGGGACCACTTGTGGACCCTGGATTGGTTGGGCCATGGCAGGTCGCATGCCGTAAGTTGCTGGTGTGCTATTCCCAGACAACAATAGGACTAAGACCAAGTACTACTACACAATATACCACACGGGTTTTGTTCATTGAATTCTACCGAAATGAAACATCAAAAACTTGACCCTTATGATACAGTAACAATGGTGCGGCACACATTATACACTCCCCATCTTTTGTCTTATCATACTTAACCTCCAAGGCCGTTCTTTCACATTCCTTCTCACCTCTCCCGACCGTCATCTCGGGTTTCTCACTATCCTTCCTGCCTGTCGGCCTTGAATACTTCACCTCTCGCTGAGCGGGTCTATCCAACTTGTATTCTTCACCAGTCAAGGATCGCATCATGATCGCTTTCACGGTCCTCTCTCTTCTTATTCCGACGCTCGTTTCAGCCCATGGTTACGTTGCCCAGGTCACCGTTGACGGCACAGTCTACAAAGGCAACCCTGTTGGGACTACCTCCACTGTCGGCTCTGTCATTCGTCAAGTCAACACCAACAGTCCCGTCAAGGGCGCCTCCAACCCAGATCTTAATTGTGGCGCGGGTGCCCAACCTGCCAAGGACGTCGCCAACGCCAATCCAGGCAGCATGGTCGAGGTCCTCTGGTCTGGCGGCACAAGTGGCATCTCCCCTGTAAGCGACCTTCCTACAATCGTGAAGTATCCATTTCTCACGTACTTGCACTCACTTAGTGGCCCCACAACACTGGCCCGATTATGCACTACATGGCCAAGTGCGATGGGTCTTGCGCGTCATACGACTCTGCCAATGCCGAGTGGTTTAAAATTGCTGAGCTTGGCCTTGAATCAAATGACCAGACGTGGTACCAAGCACAGCTCGGTGAGCCTCCCGTTGCCGTTCTTCGCTTCGTCATGTCCTGACACATGGCCGACAGAATCTGGGTCGCCAGCCACCGTCACCATTCCCAGCACCCTTGCTCCAGGCAACTATTTACTTCGATCCGAAATCATTTCCCTTCAAATCGCCATCACTGAGGGCGGTGCTGAATTTTACCCTGCCTGCATTCAGTTGAGTGTCGGGGGCTCTCAAACAGGTGCACCTACGAGCAGCGAAGAAGTCACGTTCCCTGGTGGTTATTCGGACACCGACCCCGGGATCCTGACTCCGAATGTTCGTGAGAGCTAAGTTTGTCTCATGTACTTTGCTGAATACTGTACAGATCTACAACCCACCAATCACATACACTTTCCCCGGGCCACCAGTTGCCGCGTTCGTTTCAGGCAGCTCGAGTTCCTCGGGGTCTGGGTCTGGGTCTGGGTCTGGGTCTGGATCGCCCCCTTCGCCAACTCCATCCTCTGCCCCCTCCACTCACACTCCTACTCCATCTCCGCCCGTAAATGTCGGAGGCTCTCCTCCCTCATCCGCCTCTCCAACACTTGTTCCCATACCCACCAGTGGAGGTTCAGGTTCCACGTGCCGTCGTAAGCGATCGCTGAGCGCAGATGGACCACAACCCAACGTCAACGGTTCCTCGAAGTCGAGGATGCATAAGCGCCGCCTCGGGAGTTCACATTAAACATGATGCTCGTCACGATTTCGACGAATCCGTTGGAAATGGCTCTTCGAACCCGTCTCGTCTGAACACCGCATGCTAATGGGCCTGGTGCCCCTGCGGTCCTACCTTCGTTATGGCCGGGTGTTTGATACCCACCGCATATGTGCACCTTGAGATTGGGTGCTGAGATCATTGTATATCTTTGGCTTGAGGCTAAAACGTGAAGGCTAGCCTGGTGCTCACCTCCAAACAAATGACCTATCGGATTAATAGTATATATACTCGTATGCTATCGAAATTAAACATCTGTTGTATCAATGATGCAATACAGTCACCCCTTCAACGAGTGGAATGTGTGAAATCTTTCCCATCGCTAACAGAATGCGCGGAGGTAACCTTGGTATTGCATTATAAGGCTCAGATTTTCCCTCGCGCAGTAACGCCGACTCCGAATCCTTGCAAGCGCTGTTCAGCAGCTTCGGTACGATGGTCATGGCGCTTCATATCGACTTGAAAAATAATCTCGAGCTGCAGAGCTTTCGCCTGTGTCCATCGCTGGAGCGGCAGATAGTGAGACAGTTACTAGACAAAGTACATACAGCTCCGGAACCAGAACACGAACTCCGGAGTCTGGAGTTTGTAACTCCGCTCCGCCCCTATGTGGAACTGCTTGGAATGCATGGACAGTTACCCTATTCTATTATCCTTTTTTTTTCTTTTTCTTTATCATTACTCCTGAGCCTCTAGGGCATTCCCATTATCATCTTACATTGCTTAACTTCATTTCCATATATGGACCATTCCTGTTCCTGTTCCCAATCCCCTATCATGATTAGTGAGCAATTTTCCACCCATTCCACTACATATATATACTTACTTTTTACTTCACATTCCTCAGTCATTCTTTGCCCTCCTTAAGCAGCAGCTGAGATGAGTTTACTTTATATCTATTTACTACTCCTAGCTAATCCCTAGTAGTCTGGGCAATCACTGCCCTTCTATATTTTTTGTCAGGTTATGAGCCCTGCTAGCACATACTAGTGGAAAGAAAACCTCACCAGAATGACTCAACTCTCATGCAATTCTTCAGCATGCATCCAGACAAACTTTGAACCCTTGGGACTTCTACCATGTTGTCCATACAGCCTCTGCTGACACTCCCACATGTCTGACTTTGATTGGACCCTCAAACTTCCAAATATGGAAACTTTGGGTCATGGCAAAACTTCAGAGGGAGAAAGTCCTAGGCATGGCCCTGGGAACTGACATCTGTCCAATCATTCCTTTCACATCTCTCGGTATCTCAAGTACCACTACCACTACCACTGTACCTGTTCCTGCCACATTCCCCAGTGTTCCTGGTCCCTTGACAGTTTCCCCAACCTTATCTGGAACTCCAATGATCTCAAACTTCACACCTGGATGGAACAGTGGGAGCTGAAAATGCACCGCTGGATGCTCTGGAGGCACAATGGCCACCAAGTCCTACCATTGATGACCTTACACACCACTTTCAAGAAACTCCATGTGAATCCACTCTCTGCTCTGGTTCCCACTCCCACTCCTGCTCCTGTGCAACCCCAACCTCCATCTCCAGAAAGACCTGCACTGGAGAAGCAACTGGTAATGCCAACAAGCTGACTAGAATCAGGACTACCAACAGACTGAACAGGGAGGTGATATGAAAGGCTCAATGCTGTGGTGGACAACAACCAAAACCTGCTGTGGAAGCTCTGGACTCTCTGGAGTTACAGCATCTACAGAAACCCTTCAGGACTTTATATTTGCAGGTGCAGAAAACTCTGAGTCTGATCCATCCCTTCTGGGGACAATCTGGGAAGCCTATGCAGGGCCTGATGCAGAACACTGGAAGTCTGCAGTGCAGGAAGAACTCCTAAACCTCAATTCCAATCATGTGTATGAGACCATTCCCATTCCAGAAGGTGTTACCCCTATAACCTCCAAGCCTGTCTTCTGAATCAAGTGTGATCACACTGGAAATGTGGAGCACTACAAAGTCTGGATTGTTGCATGGTGGTTCATGCAGAAGGAAGGAATCAACTACCAGGAAGTATTTGCTCCTGTGGAAAACCTGGACTCTGTCTGGACCCTTGTTGTGACAAACACTATAATAGGGCAGTGATTGCCCAGACTCAGCCGCTGCCAGAGAGGGGCAAAGAACAACTTGACAAAATACAGTGAACTCCGGAACCGGAACACCAACTCCGCTTTC
>KN824964.1:0-45211 GCA_000827395.1 Paxillus rubicundulus Ve08.2h10 | reverse complement strand
GAAATATATGTATATTGTGCCAAAGGAGTGAGTGGCAGAGAGTTGCACCAACAATCTGTTCTCAGGATTCATAGGGGGACTACAGGAAGGGTTTGTCAAAAGTCACCTCCAAAAAGGACAGGAATTCCACCAAACAGCAGGAGCTTCTACTTGGTTATTGTGGTGCCTCTGGCCAGCACAATTCCAAACATGTTCATTATGGTTATGATTAAAACACTCCATTGACTCTGCAATTTAAATCCCTATATGCCCCCACACCCCCAATGGTCTGATTCATGGGTCATGGGTGCTCAAAGGGTGGCCTAATTGCATCTGGCACCTGGCATGGTTGAGAAACACCTTCATGATAAATATTGCCATGCCAGAAACCTTCCATTTGTTGGGGAGCATTAGGATTGAATGCAGGCCCAAGTAGTGCTACTGGTGGAAGAACAGCAGCAGGAAAAAAAAGGTTGAAAGGGCTGGAAGAGTGGGACAGCCTGAAGATGAGGATGATGTGCATGGCATGCATGATGAACCTCATGATGCTCAATCATATTATATGGAAGCCCTGGAAATTGGTTGACTGGCACAGGAGGGAAATTCTGGACTAAACAATCAGTGGTTTTCATTTAAATCATAGCAAATGTTCTTACCATCAAGCTAGGAGGTGCATTGGGTGGTAATACTATTGGGGTGTGAGGCTGGTGCTGAAAGGGTGGTGAGCCCATAATACATTGATGATGTTCTACTTGTCAAGCAGCACTTTGTGTTCATTGTGGTGAAGTTGGAGGCATAGCCTTATAGATTTGCAAATTATTACAATTTTTCAAGATGTACATTTGAGTAGCACATACATTGTAAGATGATGTGTTATATAGAAATGTTGCCAGGTAAGACCTAAGCAAACCATGAGAACGATCCAATACTGTACCATTTCAACCTCAGGTTCATCAATTTTACAAGAATCTGGACTGATCATACCCCAATTTCTTATTGGGCACATCTGCAAAGATTTTTTTCTTTTTTGTGATGGGTGACAAACCCAAGGTTAAAATGGTACAGTAGCTACATCATGCTTAGGAACTCACAAATGTGCTTATATATCATTATATGGTTGCAATCAGGGTTGCAGGCCCAGGGGAAGGGTGATATTTTTTTTAATCACTTGAGTACAGATATTTTTGCTTGTATTAGCAGCTCATGTCAATGGTTTACTTGCTTTTGGTACTCTGTTGCCCACTTCCCCCATAGTAGGCAAACCCATTTGTTTGGTCACGCTTGCTGTGGTGTGCAAGAGGCATGTGAACTGGCATCCACTAAATGACACTTTTTCACATTTTCACACAGCTGAAATTTCACTTCTGACACCATGTGAGAAAACCATGTGACGACATCCAAAGACAGTAAAAAATGTGACCTATGTGGTGCAAGTGGCCCAAGCAAACTACGTGAATTCTGTGACGCTTAGACTTTGTAAGTCCCCCCCTCCTCAATTGTCCCCTGGTAAAAGGTTGACTCCCAGAGTCCCACTACCACATGTACACTGGGGGCAAATCCCAGTGAGTTTCATGAAAGAACATTTTTAGAATATAGATTGAACAGATACCATGTGTTAACAATGTTCCAAAATAGAACATTACCCCTAGAACATGGTGAATCCAGCCCCTGATTGGTTGGCTGGCTCTATGAAATATAAAACATTTTTTGCAAGAACATGATGAAAATAATGTCACAAGCAGGCTCCTTCCCACCACTGCCTCGATTGTGAGGGGGCAACTTGCTAGGGAGGGGGTGATATGTTGAGTTTTAGTGCTATTTTAAGAACTTATTGAGTTATGTGGTCCTGCTCCAAATCAAAACCCAACCCAACCTCAAACCCCTCACTCAAGGCAGTGGCTGGAGCAGGCTCCTTCTAAGGTACATGCCCCTTCCATGTTCATCAAACAGTTGTTCAATCTTCTTGCACCATGTCAACCAATTCCATCCATCCATCCTGAGTTCACCCCTGTTCATTGTGAGGGGTGATGTGTGGGGGACTTGCACACCAGGAATTTCAATGTTTTTCAGAGCTTAGAATACATTTCAGAATTGAATTGTAAAATATTATATCATATATAGCCTTATATGTGGGTGAGAAATATCATGTTTAAGTGCTCAACACAATAACTAAGACAATATTATATCATGTGAAAGATTCTGAACGAGTTAAAAATTATATTTTTATGAGGTCATAAAATGTGGGTTAGGATATTAAATTATGAAAAGTATTGTGAAATATATTATGAGGTATTTCAATGTTTTCAGGGCCTTACAACTTATTTCATAATACATTTCATAATTTAATATTCTAAACTACATCTTATGACCTCATAAAAGATTATATTTTTTACCTCACTCAAAATCTTCCAAATAGTATAATATTTTATTAGTTATTATGTTGAACACTTAAACATGATATCTCTCACCCATGTATAAGGCCAATATATAATATAACATTCTACAATTCTATTCTGAAATGTATTCTAAGCCCTGAAAAACATTGAAGTTCCTGGTGTGTTAGAGATATCTGAGGGGTAGTGTTAATTTTAGAGTACACATGATCTCCTTCCAAATCCAGAACACATTCAAACCCAGCACAGACTTATTCCCCTTAAACTCACACACTGGGGATTTCAACATTTCCATGTAGTTTATAGTTCACTGAAAATGACAAACACTAATCTGAAATTTTATTTCCACATTTTAAATAAGTTCCTTAAAATTTCAAACTGTTGTGGTAATGAAAATCCTTGAACAAAACAATAAATGTCCTGTGGTCTGTGAGGCTCCTGAAAATGGCAATGAAAATGCAAAAATTAAATAAATAATATGGTTTATTCAAAATTTGATATGTCCATGTGATCTTTTGTGCACTTTGGCAGTTTATCTTTTCTTCACAAAAAATGTTAGGGGAAATATGAAAATTTGTCCAACTTGACCTTCCCACACAAAATTCTCAATTTGATTATGCCTTTCCTGTGCATGGAAAGTATGATATTTTCAGATTGTGAAAAGTAATTGCCCACTCACTGGGTGATCAGCAGATGCCCATTGCCTGATGAGTGCCCAACTCGGTGCACAACCAGATGTTCCTCATTGTACATATGCACTGCCTGGCATGCATAGTGGCACTGTGGCTATGCATCAGTGGACTCATCAGCCTTGGCAGGCCACTCCATGCTGTAGAATGTATATGACAAAGTACAGTGAACTCTGAAACTGGAACACCAACTTTGGAGTCTTGGAAACCTGGAGATTGTACCTCTGCTCTGTTGCCAAGCAGAACTGCTTGGAGTCTCAATGTCCACTCAGGATTCATCTGGAACTTGTGCAGACTGTTATCGCACCTCATCATCCTCTTCTCATTATCACTCCTGAGCCTCCAGGGACACTCTGTCATTTCCTTACATTGCTTAATTTTATCTCCTTCTTGTTCCTGTTCTTGCTCCCCTGATTATTATTAGCAACCACTTCTCCACCTACTCTGCTACATATATATACTTATTTCTCACTTCAGATTCCTCAGTCATTCTTTACCCCTCTTAGGCAGTGGCTGAGGTGAGCCTATTCCATACCTACTTACTACTCATAGCTAATGCCTAATAGTCTGGGCAATCACTGCCCTATTATAGTTTTTGTCAGTATATACACTGTCAGAAACATGTCTTCAATGTTAAATTTAGTGACACAGGTATGCATACATCCAATTGAGATAGCAAGATTGTCTATGCTATGCTGCCAAATTTTTATGTGCTTTGGCTGTTTGTTAGCAGATTTATAGCCATCTGTCATATACCATATCCTGACAGTCAACTCCACTCCTCCAGAGCCTACTCCAGCTCAACTCCGCCTTTCTTGCCTATATCAAGTCTGCTTTCCTGCCTTTCCACTTTTCTGTTTATCTAAGTTCACTTTTCCATTTATCTTTCTTATCCCTGATTTCCATACCTTGTTCCTCATCCTTGTTGTGAACTCATCTCATATGGGTTTGAAGAGTTAGTAGCTTACATAAGCCGGCCATATTTTGGCCTCATAGTACTGTAGTTTTTCTTTAGTGACTACACTATAGTTTTCTACAATCCTTCATACCTTGACAGACATCTGACATATATAATAATTCCACCTTTCAATTAATTCAATTCTGACTCATTCTGACTCCTTCTGATTCATTCCTATCTTTCTGACATCTTTGACTCACATTCCACTTCACTCTGGCACTCCAGTGCCCTCCGTGTTTGCTTGTCCCTGTAGTATAAAAACCCTCCTTATATTTTGTATTCCTCAGTTCAAATATCAACTTTGATCATTCCTCTTCTCTGTCCACCTTAAGTCCATCTCTTGACACTTGAAGCTAGTCTTCTCATCATCACTCTGACCCTCCAACCTCCAACCACCCCCCCCTTACTACTCCATTCCGCCATTGCTCTGCTCTGCCCCACTGCAAATACCAGACTGAACTCAGACAAGGGCACAACATATAAGTTGAAGCCAATGTCCACTCTGCTCCGACAACTCCAGGACAGCGCGGAGGAACTACAATCTTAACACCATCAAGGGATGAGTATTCATGCCACATAATGTGAATAGCCACTCAGAAACATGCCTTCAATGTTAAATTCAGTGAAACAGGTGTACTGATACAGCAAGATTGTTTATACTACAGAGTGACAACAAGAAGACTAGCTTCAAGTTATTGATGGAAGTCTTTGAGGACAGAGCAAGAGGAGTGACTTAAGTTGATATTTGAACTGCAGAATACAGAATACGAGAAGGGTTTATATACTATGGTGAAAAGTAAACACAGAGGGCACTGGAGTACCAGAGTGGAACAGGATATGAGTCAAACTGGCAGAAGGATAGGGAATGAGTCAGAATGAATTGGAAGATGGAGTTAATAGATATGTCAAGTGTCAGTCAAAATTATGAAGGATGAAGGAACAAGGCATGGGATGGAAGTATTAGAGACAAGTAGAAAAGTGCAAAGCAGAGTTGCATATATAGGTGGAAGGCAGATTTGATCTGGAGGAGTGGAGATGACTTACATGGCATGGGATATCACAGACATCCTATTCACATAGTGAGATTGTCTATGCTATGCTGCCACTTTTTAGGTGGTGTGGCTGTGTATCAACAGACCCATATGCTTCTGAGAATCACCATTCATGCCACTGAATGCATGTATACACACAGAAACACCACTTCAATGTTAAATTCAGTACAACAGGTGTACAGACATCCTATTCACATAATGAGATTGTCTATGCTATGCCAAAGCCAAAATGTGCCCATGGGCCAAAAACCAAAATATGAAAAGCAAAAACTACTGTGATGATCAACTAGCTAACCTCTGTACTTTAAATGCCTAGGATTCTTTCACTTACCCCAAGACTTTAAAATTGAGATAAAATAAATATATTTTTTAATTCCATTCCATGCCTTTGATATGTTACCAGTACAAACTAATGCTTGTTGATATAAGTACAACAGCAAAATGTTAGCCATGAGCCAATGGGTGGAATGCTAAGACAACCAATAAGCCCATGGGCCAATGGGCAGAACACTGAATGTATCTAAGGTGCTCCTCCAATGGCCAGGCATGTAAATACTGCAAAATTTTGTAGTCAAAGCAGTAACAATATTTTGGCTTATGGAGATACAAAAATTAAGGGTGGCTTCCTTAACTGCATGGCTCACTCGAAAATAAATATCTACCAAGTACCATTTCACCTATAATTGTGAATGCCAAAGTTGGGAATGAATCATATACATAGCTGCAGTGAGTAAAAATGGCCAATGGGTAGAATTCTAAGACAACCAACAAGCCCATGGGCCCATTGGCTGGAAAGCCCCCCAGGATCCACCAATCCACCAATTTTTCACCCAATGCCCCAATCAGTCACCCACTGAAAGCAAAATGGGCCCATGGGTAATATGCCAAGCACCCAATATGGGCACATGGGTCTGCCACCAGGCAGACCTGCTTGAGATTTATATGGAACTTGTGTGGACTCTTATTGCACCTCATCATCCTTTTCTTGTCATCACTCGCAAGCCTCCAGGGACACTCTGTCACTTCCTTATATTGCTTAATTCCATCTCCTTCTTGTTCTTGTTCCTATTCCCTGATTATTATTAGAAAGTGCTTCTCCACCCATTCTGCTACATATACACTTAGTTTTCACTTTGGATTCCTCAGTTGTTCTTTGCCCCTCTTAGGTGACAGAATACAGTGAACTCCAGAACCGGAATGCCAACTCTCCACTCCTGCAATGTTGGATTTCCTACCTCCGCTCTGCTGCCAGGTGGAACCACTCAGAGTCTCAATGTCTGCTCAGACTTCGTACAGACTTATGTGGACTCTTATCTCACTTCACCGTCCTTTTCTTGTCATCACTCCCAAGCCTCCATTGGTGCTCCATCACTTCCTGACATCACTTAATTCCATCTCCTCCTTGTTCCTGTTCCTATTCCCTGATTATTATTAGTGAGCACTTCTCTGCCCATTCCACCACATATATATACTTAGTTTTCACTTTGGATTCCTCAGTCGTTCTTTGCCCCTCTTTGGCAGCAGCTGAGGTGAGTTTACTTTATACCTATTTACTACTCCTAGCTAATCCCTAGTAGTCTGGGAAATCACTGCCCTATTATAGTTTGTGTCATTAGGCAGCAGCTGAGGTGAGTCTATTCTATACAACATCTTCCTGTGCTCAGGAATACACCATGGATTTGCAGGAACTTCATGAATTCCTCCAGATGGAAATATCTCCTGCTCCAAGGACCTGCTGATGTTAGATGACTGCCTGCTCCCAATTTCAAATCAGGAGATCAGATCTTCATCAAGGCAAAGTACTTCCAATCAACCCAACCCTCAAGAGAGTTATCCAAAAAGAACTTGGGCCCATATCCAATTATTTCTCAAGTCAGAACCCATTCATTCACCCTCAGACTCCCAGACTCTATACATGCAGTCCACCCCATTTTCCATGTTTCTCAGTTGGAACCCACTGTCCTGAACACCATCCCAAATCAGATCCAACCCCCACCTCCCCCAATTGAAATGGACAATGGACCTGAATATGAAATCACATAAATCTTAGACTCCAAGATTGATTGTTGATGTTGGAACTGCCAACTCCTGTACCTTGTCAAGTGTGCTGGATATGAGGAAACCAACAAAGAAACCTCCTGGCTACTAGCCACAGAACTTGATCATGCATATGAACTAGTTTCAGACTTCCATTCTGCTTACCCCGAGAAAACTGGTCCCCATCATCTCCCATTCTAAATCCAAACAGCAAAGTACATTAACAATTTGACAAAGATACTGACAAAAACTATAATAGGGCAGTGATTGCCCAGACTACTAAGCATTAGCTATGAGTAGTAAATAGGTATGGAATGAAATTCACCTCAGTCACTGCCTAAGAGGGGCAAAGAACAACTGAGGAATCTGAAGTAAGAAATAAGTATGTATATATATGTAGCAGAGTAGGTGGAGAAGTGCTCACCAATAATAACAGGGGAGTAGGAACAGGAACAAAAGGAGATGGAATTAAGCAATGTAAGGAAATGATAAAGTGTCCGTCCCTGGAGGCTCAGGAGTGATGACAAAAGAGGATGGATGAAATGCAATAACAGCCCACACAAGTTCCAGATTCCAAGCAGACACTGAGACTCCAAGCAGTTCCACCCGGTGGCAGAGTGGAGATACAACCTCCAGGTTTCCAAGACTCCAGAGTTCACTATAATTTGTCAGATACAAGTTACATAACATCTCAGGAGGCCAGGACAAGAAGCAAAAAGAAATATCAAACCTGCATGTCCTCATCACCCTTGGCATCCTCCTCAGTGTCCATGTCACTTTCTGCATCCACTGCCTTCTCCTTTCCCTCTCTCTCTATACATGTGCTTTTCACAGGCTCCCTGGACCCTTATTCTTCTACTCCCATTGCACTGCCCTGATTCTCTGAACCCCCCAATTTGTTTCCCCTCCCAGCCTTGATGGCCCCTAATAACCCCTCCATTACCTTTTGGATCCCTGCCAGCTCCTCATATATGGCTTCTGTCTTATTGTGATGATCTTTAAACATCAAGCTGAAACACATGAGCACATCTATGAGTGCCCCAAGGGTGTCAATCTTCTCTTCCCCAGCCCCATTGGGCTGTTCTTCTTTGTCCCCCTGACTTCTTCATCACTCTGTCTCTCCTGATAGCCAGGGCTCTTTTGCCTCTGCCTCTTCCAATCCTGTCCACCCTGGGGGGACATGAGGTTGATAGTGTCTTGCTTCCCACTTCCTTTTGAAGATCCACCAACCCCAGGCTCGAGACATGTAACATACACAATCTTGCAGTTCACACATGTCTTCCCCTTGCTGTCTGCCCTTACTTCAGGTCACCCCTTCTTTCTCTTGATACAGCAGGTGCACAGGGTAGCTGGGCTCACCTTTCAACCCAACATCTTTGAGCTACCCCTGTTGGACATCTTGGCCTCAGGATCCTGGGGGCAGATGACGGTCTTACCCCAGACTCCTCCTCCCTGTTTGCCTCCTCTTCCTCAGCCTGCTTCTTCCTTGCCTCCTCATCAGCAATCCTCTTTGCCTCTTCTTCCACTTTCTTTTGAGCCTCCTCCTCAGCCTTTTTCTGAGCCTCCCTTTGGGCTTTTTCCTCTGCAGCCCACCAAATATTTTCCTCAGCCTCCTTGCAGCATTGTTCTTCTTCACACCTGAGCTGCAAAGGATAAAATTCTTCAGATGAGGACAACATGATGGTTAGAGATGAAGTTGAGATTATCTAATCAGAAGTAATCCCAAATAAGGCAACCTGTCAGATCCTCAATTTTTTCAAACCCCAACATGAAGTAGCCATGCATCACATCTCTGCTCTAAGGCCCTCAAGAGTTTGGGCCTAAGAGGGATATACTGTCACATCCTGTAACTTCCCCATCCCTTGTGACTATTTTCTGGTGCACCCCAAAGCACCCCATCATAATGCATTGGATTTTGGCAGTCCCAACTGCATGCATTATGAGCAATTCAACAGTAGTTAACTTATTGTATATCCCAAATATTTTTTCCAGGCTCTGCCAAGTTGCTGTTCTGCTGGTAGACTCAACCTCGAAATAATTCTGCCCTCAACACTAAACTCAGGGCCTGTTGGAACTCTGGACCAATGATAGTATCAAACACGCTCACAGAATCAAGAATTTATATGATATACACTGGTGTAGTACTCCTGGCAACAAGTACAATAAGAGGACATATGGGTCAACCCATGGAAAAGTCACGGTGTTTCCTCTCTCGGTAAAAATCTCCTAGGCGCTTCATGGTTTGTCCAAAAGTCTCACAGACTACAAGGTCACTCTTAATCCATGAAGGCAGCTTGTTCTGAATACTCGCCGAAGAGTAACGCCGATCAATGAGAATGAGAGATGCCCAATCCATGCGATGGCGAATGGCGCGGCCTAGGAAATCTGTTAAATTTCCCGAATGGAAAAGAACGCGAGAAGCCATCTACCGATACTCTGATTGACTGCGTTCATACACATATTCTCGTATAGTTCTGAAGCAGCGTCTTTGGCCCCTGGATGTCTCTTATGACCTGATTTAGCTTCGAATTCATTGGCATATCGCATCCGCTCCCGCAACTCCGGGGAATTTTTATTTGCGAACGGAAGTCCGACAATGATAACTGCTCGGGCGAGGTCATCCGAAAAGTTGAGGCCTTCCGAAAGCTTCGCGCTGACCACTGCAAAGAGTATGGCACCTGTCCTCTTGTCGGACCTGTCAGCCGACTTAAAGGTGGCAAGTGAGAGACGTCCCCAAAATGAGCGAAGTCCCGCACCGCTTCAGCATACTCCCGCAACGTCGACTCAACCATGCTGCTGTCTTGCGGTTCTAGAAATACCTGCAACGCATTCGTTTGCTTCATCTCTTGCCTCCACGAGGCACAAAAACTGACCTTCTTCTTAACCCCGAACTTGTCCAACAGATGGGTCGCGTTCCAAGTCTTCTGTGCGCAATTCAAAAATGAATATGACGGAAAGAATACCACCATCCCCCCAGGGATCACATTGCAGAGGTTTGAAATGAGTTGCCCAAGCTCGGTTAGTAGGTGTTGGTCAGTCTGCTGGCCATGCTTAAATTCCATGATTGACCCGGCGGGGCCCTTCGTCAGGCACAATGTCTGTACATGCGAGCGGGGAATAATGTGACCACAGGAGAAAGTCGATACTCGCTCGGAAGGCACCGAGGGAACCAGCTGTGCGATTAGGTCCGACATCTGTTGATTGATTAGCCTACAAGACGGACGTGACCGCGAACCACAGCACCGGAGACATTGTCCCACCAGCCAATATGACGGAGCGTGCGGTATCAACCACTTCACGAAACGCGATTGACGGATTGAGAAGTTGGTATTTCATCTCTACTTCTTCCAATTGTATACTGTCACCCGTGATGGTGAAGATGACACGACCATCTGGACGCTGGTTATTTGATATTATTGATACGGAATAAGAAAAATGACCTTCTCTAGCACCAGCAAGGCCGACCATGAACGCTTCCACCGCATGAAGTGGTGGCCTGGCTCGGGCAGGTGACAACTTCTTAGGCAGGGAGCCTGTGGATGTTAGATGGGAACGTCGTGCACCAGGAGGTCAAAACTTACCTTGGGCTCCCTGGCTTGATGCCATATCAGCGTACCCGGAAATCTTTCTTGCGATCTATGCCAGAATGGGAAGCACGCTCGGGTCAAGGAGAAAAAATCGTTACTTTACTCTGCTTCAAGTACGCTTCGACTTCAAGTAGATTTATTCCTTCAACTTTGCGCCCCAACCTCTGCATAAAATCTGGAATGGTCATGACCTCAGTCCTCCCTTCTGCGGTATGCAGGCCCGCCTTTGACTTTGACACTTTCCAGTCCTCCGTGACTTTCTGCATTGCATCCAGGTACCGGATGAGCCGCTTCAGGTGAAGGCTATGGACCGCGAAAAGCCGTGTCCGGAACTTCTGATAGTATGCCGCAACTTGCTTCGAAGAGGTCAACAACCCATGAGACGTCACACGGACACTCGACAGTGAAAGCAAAGTTGGGATCAAGTCTGTTGAGTGAGGTCACGAAATAGAGGAGAGAATATCAAGGCTTACTATGAGCTTCGTCGATGATGACAACCTGATTTGACAGGTCTATGCCCAGTGCGTCTCGTGCTGTCTTCTGTAACAGCAGATTGTAGGGTAATGTTACGAGCTAGGCAACATGGTTAGTACGGCTAGACAAAGATAGACAAAAACCGACTTCTGCTTGAGGGATTGCTCTTCGAGAACCATAGTAGGGGCATGTCTGAGCATTCTGTCCAGCAGCTGCGAGATCCTCGATGTCTTTCGGAACAGCCTACCAGGATAATTGTCAATGACAACCAAACTGTGACCATATAAACGAACCAGAATTTGGTCGCGAAAGTCAAGCATGCGTAAACCATCCTTAGCAGGCGGAAGGTAATGACACCGCCCCTCCTCCTTTGCTAGAATGCACGATCAGACGCTCAACCCAACCACAACAAGAAGTTGTTACCGTCCATTAGTCCACGACACATCTCATCCAAATCACCAGATTTCGATCTTATATCATCGTTAATGCAAAGTTGCTTGCGGGACCCAAGAGCTACCGTTCGCCACTGCCGTCGACCAGTGCCACTGTTCTGTTCAGTATCATCTGCTTCTACACTACGTTTCTTATGATCGGATAAAGGCGTGGTTACACGGGACCCGGGGCGGGACGCCTGGGGAGAAGGATCCGAAGGACCATACGAGATATGACGGAAATTGAGCTTGCGGAGTTCGGGAAGGACCTGCGTCAGCTGGGAGTGCGTGCGGGAAGCATAATAAACTTTGGTACAAGTCGGCTCCTGACATTCGCTCCAGCTTGAAGGATGCTTTGCGATCCCTTTGTCGACCCTGACATTAAAAGTAAGAGACCATCCTCCGTGGTTGAACCCGGGGGAACCCACTTTTCCATCAGTGCGCGTACAACAGGAGAAATGTTGTCATCCTCATCTTTCGTTTCGCTATCAGGCAAAAACGCATCCTCGTCGTCTCCCTCCAGCCCTCGTACCGTGCTAGCGGAGACACGCTATCCTCAGGTGTAAGATACTACACACCCGGATGCGATTTACCACACCTGGCGCTTTGTGACTCTAGCCTTCGCCAAAGCACGCAAACGAGCTTCGGTCTTCCTCGCCTTTGCCAACCTTTCCTCATATTCACGATCCTGCGCCTCTAGCTCTCTCTGTTGTATCTGGGCAGCTTGGGCGGTAACCCATGTAGGTACTGCCATCAGAGTTTACACTTCCATCAGCATATGGTAGACATCCTCAAGAATGTCGAATGAAATCCACCATGGTTCCCCGAAGCTTGTGTGGCTTGACCTTTGCGTGCTCGCTCTCTTTCGTCGGCGAGCCAAGATAAGCTCGAGCAGAGGAGACTTAAAGTTTTTCCCTGTCCGGAAGTCAGAGAATTAGCATGGGTATCATACGGAATTCTCACTGTGCCAGTTGGACTCTCTACAATCGTGACATGCTTTCTCTCGATGGAAGAGTAGACATGCTTCATGAGGTCATTTTGTATGGAATAGGGTAGGTACGGAAAGGCAGGAAATTGGTCGGGCGTGTTGAACATAAGGTCTTCACGGTGGTTAATGTTCATGGCTACTGAGGTTGATTAATGATTAATGATTGATGTAGCCTCATGTAGGTAACAACAGTACAGTAGACTTTCTCATAATGCGTAAGGTGATATCAAATAATGCATAAGTTTTTGAGAGAAAGTCCAGTGAGGTATGGTTCTGTACCTGCCAAAATGCATGCTCATAATGTATAATTCTCATGATGCATTGGATTTTGAGGCTCCCAACAGTATGCATTATGAGAAAGTCTACTGTACTACTGTACTACGAGAGTCGTGACGACTTGAAGTCACGGTCACGGACGCTCCCGTTCTTATAAATGGATGTCCTGATGGAGATAAAATCAATTAAAATAATTAAAATACACGGAGGAGAGGAAAAAGAAAGGCACCACGATATGTGTACACTTCAGCCGCTTACCGAGAAACAGGTGTAGGGAATAACGTGGGTCAACCTACATGGGTACTACGGGTTAGGTGATGGACCCACGGGTCATGGTTGCGATGAGGGCACGGAAAGGGGGAAAGTCATTAGGCTTCTAGGTGTATGGACATGGTTGATAATGACAATACATGAGCGTAGCCTTGTATGTAGTACCATCCATCCCCGTTTGAGTCACAGGTGGGTCGTTTGGGCTACAGATGGGCCGTTTGGGTCGTCAGTGGTCGCTTGGGGTGCGAGCTGATTTAGATAGCTGATGACCTGATAGCCACAGGCTGGCAGAGACTGTGCCTTGAGACGCTGTAGTAATAGGACTAAGGTAGTTAACGTAACGGATGCATGAAGTTTCGTTTGATGGAGGGTATGTGAAATATTGATTTTGGGCTATGAGTGGGGCATTTTGGTCGGTAGGTGGGTCGCATGGGGTGTAGGCGGGTTGTTGTGGGCACGTCGCCTGACAAGGAGTAGAGACAAGGATACGCTGGGCGATGGTGGTGTGGGCGAGCATGTGGCCTTGGTGGCCGTGATCGTGTCTTGTCGATGGTCCTGGTTCGTCATGTTGTAGTTCGTATGCCGCCGTTCGTTGTCAATTTCGCCAATATACAGGAGAACGGGGGCGTGTTACTGAAGATGCATGGCACCAGCAACGTTGCAGCAGCAGAGACGCATGAGGTTACTGGTGTCAATCGAACTTGATTGCACTGTTGGGGAGGTAGTGGGCAGGGTTCTCGGGTCTGCACGTCAGGATTTCATCAGGAGTAACTAGAACATACTGAGAACAGAGACGTCACCTTCTTGTTGACCACCATGCACTTGCCTGTCGCCCGCGATTTTCTTTTCAGCCCGGTTTCTTCGCCTCTGGGCGACTCTTTGAGCCTTTGAGCGTTGATTGGTTGAGGATTTTCGCTCATCGTAAAATTTGGCCGCCTGGAGTGAGGTGTGGTCAATCACACAGCGGCAGTGGTTTGAATTGTATTTGGTCCTTGTTTGTTCGCGATATCGATTATATCACTCAATTAAAAGTCACATCGCTACTTGGGTGCACACATAGAATAAGACCTGGAGACGTGGATACTTAGATGAGAAGGAACGTTTCTGCGGAAGTATCTCAATCATGATACTCACGGTGGTAACATGTTTGATAGCCATAGATTATCCAAGATCTAGGAACCTTCCTTGGAATCTGGGACAGGTAAGTAGAGTGAATTGATGGTCTTCGGTGGCAAAGTGCTGATGCGAATCAAATTGCTTGAGCTTGAAAGTTAAAGAATACACAGCGTATCTCGAAGAAGCAGTGCGTATGTAATGGGACAGCTGGGTGAAAGTAAGATAATCGGAAACAAACAAAATCAAGGGGATGAAAGCAGTCAGAGTACAAAATCGAGATAGCCTCCCCGTTTCGCAGAATGTGTCACAGTGTGCTCTGATACTGCAAGTGTCTCCAGTGCATGACGTGAGAGGCGCTGATTGATTATGACCTCTCAAAGGCGTTGAACCATTTGGCCGCTTTAGTATGCTCGTCCATCAAGCGGGTCAGCAATGGCTTGATCCTGGCCAACGCAACTTCAACCGACATCTTGACCTCCGACTCCATATCAGGGTCCATTCGATCACCTAGGTGCTGTATCTCCTCGCAGATATCTCGCACGTGGACGACTCCCAGTGCGGCGGACGAGCCTTTGAGAAAGTGACCATGTTTGCCAAGTTGGATCAATTCCTGCTTTGAGCTGCAAACTTGTCAGACGTCAGGTCATTCCACAAGCAACCAGCAGACGCACAAGCATTCGTCCATAAGCCGAATGGTTTCAATGGCTTGGTCGAGATAGTTCTGAACCATCTCTTGGTAGAACCCATCCTCGTCATCCAGCTCTAGTATCTGATTAAATACTTCCATGTCGACGACGTCCAGATCCCTCAGCGACTTATGTAATGCAAGGATTGGTTAGCACTGATGACCAGGGACACTCTGCGGGGAACATGGGGAGGGCATGCGGCTGGTTGTTCCCATGCTTGTGCTGAGAGACGAGAATGACATACCTCGTCCGGGTAGGATTGTGCGGGTGACGCTTGAGACTGTACCATCGTAACCAGAGGAGCCTTTGAAGGAAGACTTGGCTCTTCGGAGACAGGACGAGATTTGGTGTCGGGTTTCTTGGGTGGCAGGACCTTGTTGGATGGAGAATGAAGAGGACGCTTAGGACTTTCATCATGGAAAATTGGAGAACGAGTTCGCATCGTCGTTGGCTCTGCGAAACGGGAAGACATGGCAAGGACGAAAGAAAGAGTCGACAGCCGACAATAGGTGTAAAGAACAAGCTTAGAAATAGGTTATAAGTCAGATGCCAGAGAGACCCCTTCCGGAGTACATAAGTAGACAGTCAACTGATTATCGACCTTGAGATCATCATCATCACTGCATTGCCCGTTTCTATACTCAGAACACCACGCAGAAGCAACAACTACTACCACCAAAGGTAAACCCTCCATCCGATTGCAAATACAAATACCATATTACGGCCACACCGTTCGCGATGCACACATAACAGCCCACAACGGACACACGACGGTACCACACACCTCTATCCGACCCCCATGCCATTCTCTACTTTACCCAACACCCCATTTCTTTACCACCGCACATTCGTTTACACAACCTTAGTAGCACGCAACCTCGTGATTGCATCGATGGAATACCCTAACTCCTGCAAGACCTGCGAACCGCATTCACAATTTAGTGGAAACAAGGAAACGTGTTCTGACATACCTCCGTGGTATGTTGTGAAAGCCAAGGCGGTGGACGCCTCACTGGCATCCTCTTGCCGTTGTAGGTAACAGGTGGTGCAACCATCCGCACTTTCCCTGCGCGTGGATGCTATCTCGGCATTTAATTAGCTCAGATGGCACGTTGCAGGGGTGAGGAATGTACATCAATCTCAACCGTAGACTCGCGCGCAATGACTTGAGGGTGTGCAAACGTCTGACTGATATTGTTGATTGGTCCAAATGGAATTCTGTTGTACTCATTGTCAGCTCGGGCGAATATCTCAGTGGATCGTGCAAACCCAAGTCCGGTGAGCTGCTCTATCCAGTAGTTTCTGTCGCGCTGTTTCAGAGCGGCAGATATTATGCCAATCAATTCTTCACGGTTCGCCACACGAGCGGCATTCGTTGAAAAGCGAATGTCATCCGCGAGTTCAGGCCTCTCAAGGATAATTGTCGTGAGAATTTTGAACTGTCAGTCATGCCAGTCAGCAAGCAGGTTAAGAAGTTTGTTGAAGGCTGGGTACCTGTTTGTTGTTGCCCGCACCAATCATCAAGAAGCCGTCTTTGCAAGGAAAAACCTGATATGGTACTATGGAAGGGTGTGCAGTTCCGTGCCGAGAAGCTTCATTTCCGCCAATGAGGTAATTGGAAGCTATATTAGCGAGCCCTGCTAACTGAATTGACCTCAGCTGGAAGCTTAGAGAGTAGAGATATTCAGTCCTAACTTGAGTCTCAAATAGATTGCAGTCAATCCATACCCCTCGGCCGGTTTGACTCACCGAACGCAATCCTGCCATGATGGCCCCGTGGGCGTAAAGTCCAGTCATGATGTCAGTGACAGCTACCCCAACTTTGGACGGGGCGCGATCAGGTTCGCCTGTGCTATAACAGATGATCGCACGGAAACAGGGATAAGGCAGACATCATGCTAACATGTGCATCAGGCCGGCCTCAGCTTCAATTACAACGTCGTAGCCTGGTGCTTGGCTATAGGGTCCTGTCTGCCCGTAACCTGTCAAATTGTAAGAGGCGGCAATTGGCAGACGTGTGGAGAGATACAACACCAGTAATTGAGGCGTACACGAGGCGAGGGTTGACTTTCTGACAATCTTCCCAACCAAGGCCCATTGAAGCGAGCTTCCCGGAGACAAAGTTTTCCACCAAGACGTCCGAAGACTTTACCAGCTTACGCAAAATTTCAAGGCCCTCCGGGCATTTGAAATCAACAGTAATGGATCTTTTGTTCCTATTGACTGCAAGGAAGTAAGCCGATTCTGGTGGTAAATGAGATGCTTCTCGTGGCGCATCCTTGGGCATAGGGGCAGATGGGGGAGTCCACGAACCTATTGATCATAAACTCACGTCCAATACGAAGCAATAATAATACATAATCCAAGACTCACGAGTATCATCTCCTTTTGTGACTTCTTCTACTTTAATGACGTTGGCACCCAGATCTGCCAGGAGCAGGGTACATGTTGGACCAGCTAATACTCTGGTTAGATCGAGCACCCTCACCCCATTTAAAGGTGGCGCTATGCCAGCTGCGACAGAAGAATGCCTTGCGCCAGTCACGCGGTGACAAAGCTCGACAGAGATCCTATATTCAGCAGGACACCTTAGCGTCGGGAACTTGAGGGCTCCAGCATGCCTGAGAAAGAACATGAATGACAGGTCCAAAGGAGAAGAGAATTGAAGGCGACAAAAGAGTAGAATGGTATGTTCTTAGTAGGATACTGGAGCGTTTTCACTGATCAGCAACTTCAGGGTTTAGAATACATTTCAGAACAGAATTGAAAAATATTATACTATATATATTCTTAGGGGTGGGTGAGAAATATCATATTTAAGTGGTCAACGCAATAACAAAGAAGATATTTTATCATGTGGAAGATCTTGACTGAGGTAAAAATATAATATCTTATGAGGTCATAAATGTGGTTTAAAATAGTAAATTATGAAAAGTATTATAAATATATTATGAGGTGTCAAAAGTGTTCACACCCCTGCCATTCCTGTACTTTGGTAAGGGAAATTATCAGTAAATAATATTATGCATAAATATCGGTGTGGGGTAACGGCACCGAAAGTGAACATGGTGTCGGAAGTCCCCCATTGGTCTCATTTCTTGAAATGATTTATTAATATGGCGACCTGCTGGCACCCATTTCTTCCATCTGTAATGCCTCAAGTTCAAGGCCACCAGTGACTCCTCCCTCATTCGTCGACCACTCCAGAACCATCAGAAAACATACCAGACAAGGCACACAGCAGTGGGAATGGGCTTCTTTTCGTCCCGAAAGCCAGAACAAGCAGGTTTCCTTGAAGATGATAGGTCCGTGGTACAGGTGATACGTTCCCGATTCGTCAGTTCATTCGTCTTCACGCTTTTCATCTATCTGTTTGACTGACCACATGCATCATCTGAATATGCAGTACGGTAAATACAAAGGCAAGGGGCGGGAAGTGTTCCCAAACACTGTCTCTTCACCTCAGCCATCTCGGTTTGGCAGCAAGTCACAGAAACCCACCAGCAGGGAATCTCAACCCCACACAAATTTCAACCTTTCACCACGTTCACCACTTCGTCCGCTTGAACAGTCCAGCCCACGATCAGTGCCTCGAGCCCATACCGACACTATAACGTCTGTGCTCTTGCGTTCTGAATCCCCCTGACAGTCCGATTCACATTTGGTGGACAGTTCAACTCTCGCACAGCGCCTGAATGAATTGGCGGCGGCCAACGCCCAAGGCTTGCTCGAGTAAGTCGTTTGCTGCAACTTCGGATAAGATGGACCGGTTTAGGAGTGAGGGATCTCAGCTGACACTTTGCCCAGCGACGAAGAGTATCGCCTGTTACGCCAGAACATATTCGAGCGTTTAGCCAGTGGCAGCTCTGTTCCCACAGAAAATCCTGTAATCCCTTTTGGTTCTCACACTCGGCCACCTCACCAGTGTACGTCAATTGTGTTCGTAAACCGCAAGGGATATAGAGCTCAGGGTCGCTCAAAATCTAGCCTCGCAACTGAACCTGGACAGCTACGTCCCACCACAGTTCCAGGTCAAGTCCAGCAAAACGCCTTCGGTTCGCTCCAAGTCTTCGGTTTCGTCAACGATGTCCAACCTATTCAAGCGTGGAAGCACTCGTCGAATCAGTGCCACATCAACAAACGATGGTATCATCAGCGAGACATCAAGCACATTTTCGTTGGGTTCAGTAGCATCTAACGCATTTAAGCGAGGAACTATACCTCGGAACATGAGAGGTGACAGCCCGTCATTTAAAATGGGTACGCCAGTTGATCATGGGGCAATGTTGTCGCCGTCTCGTCCAAATGGAATGGGACATCATCCACTTGGGAGTGCATCATACCGCTCCATCTCTCGGAGTATGCGGCGGCTGGGCACCGCGACCCCTCCTTCTTCTTTTCCCAGTCGTAATCCTGAATTGAAACGCTGTCCTTCAATCCTCACGAGCGACCCACCGCCAGACGATGAGAAAGTGAAATCATCTCAAGACATCCGTCTTGAGATTGAAGCGATGGAGGCAGAAGGCCAGCGACTTCTGGATGCATTCAATGGGCTGGAACTCACTGCACTGACCCGGGGTCAGTACAAACCAGGACACCCCCCAGTGCCGCACTCACCATCTGTATCTGCCATTGGTCGAAGAAACGGAGGGGAATACAACGATTCTTTCCTTACCGCAGGTGGGAGCACATCAGGGCGGGGTACCCCTTACCACGGCTCCGATGCTGACGGTATCTCCCTTCGATCTACTACCTCCTACGGAACCAACGTCTCTCAATCACGCCCGCATCTTCCGAATCGGGCTCTTCGAACAAACGGAGCGCTTGCGGCCCCCGTTGCAGAGATTCGCAAGAGGTCGATGTCATCCTTATCATCTCGTGCTCGTGCACCCCAATCTACATCTTCCCCAACGCTCACGCAGGCTCGACTACGAGACCTGGGGAGTGTGTCGAGCGTCAACCTAGTGAAGTTGCATGGCCCAATCTCTGCAACTTTGATGGATGAGGATGCTGGGATCACTGCTCTTGAGACTGAGTTGATTGACATCCGAAGACGGCGGCAAGATGTGACAGCTCGGTATCAAGACCGCCTCGAGTATCTGCGAGCGCAGTTGAAGGGTGCTGAGTTGCGGGAGAAACTGCTAAGGAAGTGAGAGTTATTTAACATGGTTGTCTGTATGCCGCTAAGGAGACGCGACATCATGCATTTCTATATTCATATATTAGATCTATCTCTTTCAGAAACATATTACTGTAGTTGTTTGGCTATACTGTATCGTGATATCCTTTATGTGACTTTCAAGGGCTATTGGGTCTCTGTCACTTGGCTGTCAAGGCTAGCTTGGCCTAGCAGCTTCAAGCTGGCAGTCGCACAGCAGCCTACTACAGTAACTACACTAAACCAGCACATCAGTCTCCGACTTCACACTGGATTATGTTCGGGAAGAATAATATTGTCTTTGTATATACTGCAGATCGGAATATTTATGTGCTGTGCTGGGTAGCCACGCATGGTATGTACTCGTGTGTAGAAACACTGCTACGGTGACAGCGCAGCTTGAAGCAGTCATTCATTATTCCGTACCGCAAAGCATCCCAGGACAGAAAGTGCTCTAGGGTCGCCTAGCTTGACTAAATTGAAGCGCTATGAACACCAATCAGCCGTCTGGCCACGCGCAGGACGACAGCGATAGTAATTTCGATCCCACACCAGGTTCTACCCCCACACTGCCAACTGCCCACGTTCCAGCCCAGCTCCACCGCAGTCGCAGTCACAGCTCACATTGGTCCGCTGCCGAAATTCCCCAACATCACCATCAGGGCACCTCCTACTTCCCTGCTCCGCATCGCTCAGCGTCCCCCATATCCCAACAACCAGCTAACCCTAGCCTCTCAAGAAGTATGTCTACCAGTTCGTCAAACCACAGAGCGAGGAGCAGCAGCCAGAGTAGTTCCCGTGCCAACACAAGAACTTTTCGAGAAACAGGTATGCTCAGCGAAGAGGACGAGGACGAGGATGAGGACGTCGAGAGTAGCCCCGATGATACGCGAGAAGACGCGCAACCAAGTCGCCGTTCTCGGGGCAAAGCTGCCGCTGAGGACCCCCCTGACTCGGACGAAAGTCCGGAGAGCGAGGGAAATGAACCAAGGAGAGACGACGATGACCCTATCACACTCAAAGACCGGCAGTCTCTCATTAACGTCGAGCATCCCTTTGGTCTACGTATCTGGAAACCCGCTTTATACAAGAAGTCCAGGTCTATCACTCGCAATGCAGACGCTGCGTTGCATTCAGTGCCTTCAGCACAAGCTGAACGTCACTTGTTACCCGGGAATATATTTTGGGTTGTCTGCTTTGGTTGGTGGTTGGCCGTGACGTGTTTTGCTATCTCGGCCATCTTATCCCTCGTGCCATTAGGGGGACACAGATACTCTACGTTATTATTTGGCCTCGGTTGGTACCTCGCATGGCCCTTCGGTAAATACGTGGAAGGAGACAGTGAAGATGGAGGTGACGAGGAAGACTACCAAGAAGAGAACGGCGAAAGTCATGGAGCTTGTGGGCCCTCACTATCAAGGGCCTCTACTATCACCCCTCTCACAGCATGTCGTCCTCAATCACCTTCGCGAGTCCGCTCTCCCAACGAGAATTCATCCTTATTGCCAAGCGTTCCGGAGCGCCACCTCCTCTTTCCTTCCAAATTTTACGGAGCTGCGCCTTTGCCTTTGCCCACTACATCGCCTACTACATACCATAAATCATCCGATGATTGGCTGGGGCGCACGGTTTTCTGGGTTGGATTTTCTGTCATTATCGCACCTCTCATGTTTTTGACGTGCATCGCGTGCTGGGCACTCATCATTACGATCCCTATGGCGAAGCTGAATTGGGCTCTCATCAACCATGTATTCACAAATCCAACGAAACTGCGATTCTGCGCTGCCCCTCCCGTCGTCATCGTATCTCCATCACAGACCGATCCGTCATCCACCTGTCGAGTTGATACCACTGCTCCTTCGGTCGTTGCTCCCGTCAAATTCTCTATCAAGCATCCCAGGCTGTCGGAAGGTCAAACTGCTCCCTCTACTGTAGGCTCGCCGAAGTCAACAATACTCCTATGCGTATACCGTGCGTGCGGGTGGAAATATTGCAAGTACACTGTGGGTGGAGTTAACATCATCTTCGTTAACCTCCTTCCCCTCGTCTTTTTTGTCATATTCGACGGCTTCGTCCTTCTTCCCCTCGTCGAGCGCAGTGAGAATGCAGAAAGACATGTGCCAGCAGTACTCGCTTTCGTCGCTTCCCGAACACTCATTTTTGTTATGAGTCTGGCGAGTGTGATCCCCCTCTCGTATTTCATTGGGATGGCCGTCGCCTCAATTTCGGCCCAGTCGTCCATCGGAATGGGTGCTGTCATAAATGCCACCTTCGGTTCTTTTATTGAGGTCGTCCTGTATTCTATCGCTCTTACTCAGGGCAAGGGACACCTGGTGGAAGGGTCGATTGTGGGTAGCTTGCTTGCGGGCGTTCTCCTTATGCCTGGGATGAGTATGTGCGCGGGGGCCCTCAAGAAGAAGGAACAAAAGTTCAACGCTAAGAGTGCTGGAGTCACGAGCATGATGTTGATCATGGCTTTCATCGGCACTCTGACTCCGACACTATTTTACCAGGTGTATGGCAATGTGAGTATGACCGTGTCCTCCACCGTCCGACTCTGACCTGTTGGTTCCGTCGATCCAGTTCCAATTGGTCTGCAGTGGTTGTCCTGACGGTGGCAATTTTCCCAACTGGAAATGTGATCACTGCTACTACCAGCACCCCGATCCTGTCGAAGATCCTTTCTACCAGTCAACTGTTAAGAGCTTGATGTACTTCTGTGCCGTGATTCTTCTGTTTGTAAGTGCACTCCTGTTTCTAGCACCATCTACAACCGCTTACACGTGACACATAGTCATACCTCATCGGCTTGTGGTTCTCTCTACGTACTCATGCTACTCAAATCTGGCAAAATCCGCAACAGCTGTTACACTCTCTGGAATTGCCAACCGCGCACCGACTCTCCGGATATCAACGCATTACAAACATCCCATCTCAACCCGCCGCGCGAGAACCACTTAAACGCAGCAATGTTGCGAGTGCTGAAAGCGAGGTACCTTCTAGGTCGCAAACCCCAGCTCCTAAACTGGCCGAATCTCTCCCATCTCTCCCTGCCCAGCAGCAAGCTGGGACATCACGCCCTCCGCTTTCACCTTCGCTCAGGCGTGTATACTATGCACCGCAGCCAACAAACCAGAACTTCACACCACTCATAGAAAGTGTGGACCTAGCGATCAAGAATTCCCAGTTGCCCGACAGCCTCACTACGGAGGATTTCACGCGAGCTGTTGCTGTTGCTACTGTCAGCGCACTGAGACACCAACAGACTCATGCCAGCTCTCCAGCGCGAGTCAGGGCGTCTGTAGCAGGTGAAATGGACACTGGTATTGGGGGACATGGTGGCCACGAGGCACCTGAATGGAGCAGAACCACCAGTACCGCTGTGTTGCTTGCATGTACTGCGCTCTATGCGGTCATTGCAGGTGGGTTTATGTCAACTTTGGAAGAACCTGTGACACTGACAAAAGCTCCAGAGCTTCTGGTTGACGTTGTGGATATTGTTTTAGAAGGTTCGGGTATTGATGAGAAGTTCCTTGGCATCACTCTTTTTGCTCTAGTTCCTAACACCACTGAATTCATGAATGCCATCTCCTTCGCGCTCAATGGAAACATCGCGCTGAGGTATGTATTCATTTCACGCTCTACTAACGTGCGCTGATGGTTATTGTCAATAATAGCATGGAAATCGGGTCTGCATATGCCCTCCAAGTGTGTCTCCTCCAAATACCTGCCATGGTTGCCTTTTCAGCTTGGTACGCTCCCGAGAAGATGGGTGAGATTGCCTACTCGTTCACGTATGTTGCATCATTCTCTGTTTCTTTACTGGTAGGACTTACACGACCTACCCCTGATAGTCTTATATTCCCCCGCTGGGACGTTGTAGTCATCATCCTTGCCGTTTTCCTCATGACATATACCTATATCGAAGCGAAAAGCAATTACCACCGAGGCAGCATCCTCATTCTCAGGTTTGTCGCTCGGCCATACTTCGAAATACTCGCTAACCCCTGCACACTAGTTACCTTGTCTTGGCTTCGGGATTCTACTTCGCGCCTCGTGTGTCCGATGATCAGGAAGACATGGGAGTGGGAATACACTTCGATCCATCTCTTTCAATGATAACTCAAACTTTCGCCAGTCTCTGGTCCTCACACTGACCAGCGGCTCGTTAACATTGCATTAAGTACAGATGCAGATTGTATGACTTGCTTGCGATCAATGCATACTTTGCAATCCTTCTAACACCTTCTGTATTTCGTCTACTGAGATCGTCAGCCGCTCAGGCTCAGTCTGACCTTCCATAATCTGCCTGAGCGACTGTTCTTCCAGCATGAATTGCAAGAACTGCTCTAAGAAGTCACCGTCGAGGAAGCCAACAGAGGTTGCCTCTAAATCACTTCGACCAGAGTTGTTTTTTGGCGCACGGAACCTGCGTAACCATCAGTATCACTGGCATACAACAAAAGGTGTCTTACTTTGAGTGACTGATACCGGTCTGACTTTCGTAGAAAGTCGACAAATTTCGCTGCAAGGCGGTCATATGCAACGATAGATTCTCATCGTTCAGGTCAATTACGACGCCAATTTGGCCAGCTGGAGTCAAAAACAATTGCTTAGGAACCATAGGAATGTCAACGGATGTGTGGTGCGAAGAAAGGGTGCCTTTCAAGACAACAATGAGTACCTCAGGCGTGGGTAGCGAACATTGTAGGGAAAGACTCACCTGACAAGAACCTGTTTACTATGTCGCCTAGATGAAAGTGACCTTCACGTTCAAGCAGTCTATGCAGTTCAGTCTCCTGGAGACAGAAGGCGAACAGATTATAATCACTCTGAGGGTAGTTACATTAACTGAAGCTATGGACAGTCAGATAGATCTGTCTCACATTAGCACCAATAATCGTGTTGTCATCGAACATCTCGGCAGATGTTGGCCACAAAGATCCGTAGTCTTTGGCGACGGGCTCAATTTGGGAGCCCTTCAGTTTGAGCAGTGAGACGGAAGTGAGCGCGTCTCCGACCAAAAGCTGGTTGCCCCTGGAGACAAGGGTCGTGATCAAGTAATTGTGGTTAAAGGCTGTAGCTTGGGTCACCGAGACGTCGTTGACGGTTCCTTCGAGGTTATAAACGACGACCTGGACAGATAAGGGTTAATACAGGCTCGCGGCTATGCTGGACAATACCCACAGAACTATTGACAGCAGCAATTATCGTGCCATTGACCGAAGTGAGGGCATATACACAGCCTTTGACGTTTACAGATGCCATAACCATCAAACTCCTCCGTAAATCGCTCGCCTGCAAAAGGATGAGCCGTCCTTGAGATGGCTCCCGCTCGCTGTCGTCATATGATGTGACACCCGCGCACACAAACGACGTGGGTACACCCGCCAGCGTGGCCGCGAAGGAATGTAGTGACGTCACTTCTTCACCTTGGTCAACCTCCAGCTCAGTGAGCTCTGCATGTTACTAAGCGTTGTGCAAACACAGTTCGATCGGAAGCTGCTCACTCTCGAAAGACAAATCACTGAACAATTGTACAGAGGAGCTGAACATTTCTGCCTGTCCAATCTGAGCAGGCGTGGGTCGCATACAGGCAACCGCAAACGCTCCCCAAGATGGGCTGTGGACTACACGACGCGGGGAATCGTAACCAAGGGGGATCTGTCTCGTTTATCAGAACCAGTTGAGGATGAAGAAAGAACAACGCACCGATCGGATATGAAGCTTGTCGAAGTTTCCCACAGCTCCGATGACAAGAGCATCGGGGCTGGCAAGTATCACTGACGAGGGATAAGCTGTTGTATTCAACTCCGCAGCTGCAGTGACGTCCTATTCGCACACTCACTCACTCAACCATGACCATAGCAGACGCAAGAGTTTTACTAACCTTGAGCATCAGAGGCGAATGCTGAAGGCGCTCCTTTTCCCAGAACAGTATCGACGTTCGGCTCCCGCAGGCAAATACCGTCGACCGATCTTTGATACGGCAGCTGTGCATCGTCACAGGAAGGGTGCCAATAGAAATAAGCTTCTGGTCTCCAAGTCTCTTCTCCTTTAAGGGAAAAGATGCAACAGAACCGTTGGTGAGGCCGATCAGAAGGTGGGGATGGAACTGTTGAACTTTTTCGCCAATTTTGCTCGTAAAATTGTGAAGTAGCAAAGATCGTGGTGCAGCTGGAAGTTCATTGGTTTCACAGATGTCCTTCATGGTCCCCGGATCTAAGAGGGACAGAATCTTGACAATCTTCGACATCCAGAACGCAACCGCAATCTCTACCGCATATGCCTTCGTATCATCCAGCGGCACACATGTCACAGCTGAAATCTCTGCTGTGCAGCTGTATGGCGGGCGTTCTGCAAAATCGCGTACCCTCTGTTTAACGAAGCGATCACCATCTAGGTTGAGCAGAACCAATCGGCCATAATTAAGAGCGATCACGATTTGGCTCGCGTTGATGTCGGCAGCTACAATTTCCCTACCAGCCCAGCTCCCGTTCCCGTCGGCAAACTTGTCTAGCGTCCAGAGATCGCCTATTCGTGTATACTCCCGCATGGCAGGGTCATAGTTTAAAAGAAGTAGACCCTTTGGGACGACCTGGACGACAAGCGAGGAATCTATGTAAACCGAACTGGGCGACCTGTCCTTGAGAATGCGCCGACGGATATTGGAGACTGCCAATGTCCGACATGAAGTCATAAAACCATTCTGAGAACCCCCAACACTGGAAACCGTAGTGCCTCGATCGTCTTCAAAACGAAACACATGCGTTTCGTGAAGAGTGGTCACGACGATGTGCGTGTTTTCCCTGGCAGCAGGTTTCAGCGCTGATCACACTTCATGTCTGGGTTTACTCACCGATCTGAGTACTTTTCACGCAAAGGCCAGATACGATTGACACTAGCTATACCGTGTGCAACGGACGCCTCCCGAAAGTCAGCACCGCTCCTGACAACCTTGAGTGAACCCGTGTTCCGCCCCCCAGAACATGTTACGATCTCGTTCTATAAGGGCCATTAGCAATCGCTTCAAATATTTTCAGGGCCATGCTCACCTGCCCACTGTTGTCTGTGTCAACGAGGACCCCATCGACAATCGGAGCGAGGTTGCTAAAGTTCTCTAGCTCGACAACATGGCTTCCTAGACCATTGACAATCATTCCTTCGGCATTCTCATCGGCCCTGCCTTGGACAGCAACACCAAGAAGTTCCGCGGGCATGATGGTGGGTATTGATGTGGGTACGGGAAGGGTGGGGGAATTGAAGTTGGAGGCTGGTGATGAATTGATTTGCAACAACTGTGAGTCGCCAAAATGTGATCCAAGGTACACGACCTGATTCGTAAGATATGTTAAGGTCATTGGTGAGGATGCCTGCGGTCGCCCACATGTCAGTGAGATGAGAAAGTCACGGGGGGCAAGTCACATACTTCTCCCAGAGCAATAAGTGTCAAAGTTGCACCACTAGTGCCGTCTACACACAACATCACCAGTCGCCCATATTTATCACCAATCAAAAACGTGTTGTTCTCCTGGTTCAATGGGCAAAATCTGTTGTTTCCGTAATTTGAGCTTCTAAACGTTTTTGAGAGTGATGGAGGCACGAATACATACGCAGTGACGTCAGACCATGGCCAAGCGACCGTTGCGCGTGCCTTCTTTTTCCTCCATTCTCTCTCCTTTTCCTTTTCCTTTGCCTTGGCAGCCTCGTCCGCGTCCACGCTCCTTTTCTTTTTCTCCGCGCGGCGACCCTTGCGGAGGTTTGTCTCCAAGACATCTCTAGAAGCCAGATCATACAATAAAATCTTTCGTCCACCAACGACCAAAATCCCTCCTTCGAAGTCATCATCACTGCTTTTGATAGAAGGGACGAATATCAAGCGAGGCGACTGTTCTTCAACCGAAAACCACTTCCCTGGAAGTGGTAGGGGAGGGAGCAGTGGCGAAGGTGCTGGGGAGAGTTGAAGTTCCTCGATACTAACGTCACGTGCAAGAAGCTGGAGGCGTTGCTGAAAATCGTAATGCAGCATTGCTAGCGTATACGATTCAGCTGAACTCGAGACAAAGGCAAGGCTGAGAAGATTCAGTTCCACAATGCTGTAGCAAATAGCCTCAGCCCAAAATATATGCCATGGATGATGAGACCTATCCTTACGATGCGTCGAAGTCTCTATCATATCCGCCCTCCTCGTTCAGGATGACGACCTTGAGTCTCCCCGTATAAACGCTCACAACGGCAATAGCTCCTGAGGGATCCACAAGGACATCATGACAAAACTCTGCTGATCGGGCACTTCTCTCAAATAGAGAGAGATGCTTTATTGCATTGATCACCCTATCACCAGACCTACTGACCGTGAACGATAAGAACACTAGCTCAGGCTCCGGGTGGTCAGTAAGGACGAGTAAGTTCAATCGACTGGTGCGCTGTGAGACAACAACAACCCGAGCCGACCATGGTCATCACTGGTCAATGCACTTAAATGCTAGAACGCACCACGACGGGGACCGACTTGACTGCTCGTATTCTCCCCCATATCTCGATTCCTTGTTCATGATGAAGGCCGCCTGGCTGTATGGAGTAGATATCGACTTTGTTTAATTTGGCTACGACAAGGAATTCAGAGCCAAATTCGTCTGCTAGAGTGCATTTAAGTGAATCGACGACAGACGACGGTGGATGAAATGTAGCGACGACTTTCATGAAGAGGTAATCGAAGGTGGTCAGTCAGTGCTAAGTGGGAGTGCCAGTTGTTATCAGTAATACTGGCACAGCCACCATACCGAGGTTACTACAGTAGACTCTACTGGGTACACGCGACGACGACCACGATACGAAAAATATATAAAACATTGATCTTAGATCCCACGTATCAGTACACTCTTGGCAAGAGAACTTCTTCATGATTTCGTTGTGGTAAAGATAAGTGGTCACATGAGTGAGATCGAATGATGGTGATAACACAATTATGGGGCTGAGATGTGAAGGAGAACCCTGGGGTTGCCCCCCCTGGAGGCAATTAAAATGACATCAGAGCTGCATCTGCAGCAGGATATCAGGTATATATCTGTGGTATGTATATCCCGCATCTCCTTCTGAGTACATAGTCTGCATGTCTGGGACCATATATCCAAGGCATATCCACCCATGTATGTCTACGCTACTGCGGCACTGAGTGGGAGGCACGAGCAGCACAGCATGTAGTCTGTGTACATAAGAGAATATGTCTGGCCATCCATTTGCTTATTCATCTGTCTGATGCCCCTCTCCTAAGATTGGGGCCAGGCCATGTGGTGCAGTCACATGTACAGTATGAAAAGGGGCAAAAAAAGAAAGTGGCTGACAGCGGTTTTGAACTCATGACAGTTCTCATCAGGGGGCTTCACCGCTGCCCCTACCACTTGTCTATCTGACTGTGTTTAGGATTCCAACTATCAATCTAATGTCCTATCTCGGGAGTTGGCTTAGTCAGTGGGCACGACTTAGGTAAGCATAACCCGAAACTGGATTGGTTGCAATGTGGGTATTGGCAATGGGAGGTAGGAGTCTCTACCATGGGAACCCATTAGTCATTGAGCAGGAAGGGGCCTTTCAGCACACCCACTGGCATTTGTGCATTGCCTTGCACTCCCCACGGTAGTCCATACTACCATGGGACCCTCTTATGTCATCCGAGATTGGATTCACTAAGGACACAGAATCAACCCATGTATATTGCTCATAGAGTTTTGGATGTATATATATCAGTCATTTGTTGATGTAATGAACCAGGCTGAAAATGCCTTGACTTGGAGAGCACGAACCACACAGATGAAAAGAAACAACATTGATGGCATTCAGATCACAAGTTGACATGGCCATCAGGGAAATGGTGAAGAAAAGATAATCCATTATATGGTCATGATGCTGATGACATTGGATAGATATACCATTATAATCCAATGTCATCAGCATCATGACCATATAATGGATTATCTTTTCTTCACCATTTCCCTGATGTGTGTGACATTACTGATTAGCAATGATGGGGGGAAAAAAAAGGGGGGGAAAGGGGAAAGGAAGAGAGGGTAAGGGAGTAGAAAATCAATTAAAAATTGTGACCAGTGAATCTTAATGCTGTAAAAGAAAGGGGGAAAAATGCTTTCATCCACTACCAGAGAAGTTCCTGTTGAATTGTATCCTGCCACTGAAGCCCAGTGCTACCTGGGGCCATGGTGTTGAGGATATTGTTGTCCTTAAGCAGCTTGTTGATTTTCTTGCATCCTGGGAAGTCAGCAAGATCTTGCTGCAAGTATCCTTGAAAAAGGCTTGAAAGAATCAGTCATGGTATGCCCCCCTCACTTGCACTGCACATACCTGCCAAGCACCTCGAGCCCATGTAGTGCTTTGGACTGTAGAATACAGACAGCCAAGGTTGACAAAGACCCATACCAGATGGGCCAGCCAATCATTGGCCGACCTATGGCCTGTGGTCATAGGGTACAGATGGGCCAAGGTGAAAATCCCATATGATATGGGTCGGCTGAGTAGATATTTTAAGGGCATTTTGAGTAATGGATGGGCTGATTGAGCTATGCCTGTGGGGAATGGATTGGCCAATATGGGTATTTGGTAGGCCTTGGGTGGGCTGAGGGATAGCTGGCCTGTAGGTATTGGATGGGCCAAGGGATGGGTGACCTGTAGATGGGCCAAGGGATACCAGGCCTGTAGGTGTTGGATGGGCTGAGGGATGGGTGACCCATAGGTGTTGGATGGGCCAAGGAATGGCTGACCCGTATGTATGGGATGAGCCGAGGGATAGCTGGCCCATAGGTATTTGATGGGCCAAGGGAGGGGTGACCCATATGTATGAGATGGGCTGAGGGATAGCTGGCCTGTAGATATCAGATGGGCCAAGGAATGACTGACCAGCAGCCATTGGATTGGCACAGCGATGGGAGGCCTGTAGGTACCAAAGGCTCTGATGTATAGCTGGCCTTGGGATGGATGGAACCTGGGATGGCTGCCCTCATAATAGACAGCCCTGGGATGAATGGCCTCAGGATATCTATCCTCAGGCTTGTCCACACCAGGATATCTACTATCAGCTTTGTTGGCAGTGGGATGTCTACTATTGGGTTTTTGACCTTGGGATATCGACTATTGGGTTTGTTGGCATCAGGATATCTACTATTGGGTTTTTTGACCCTGGGATATCTACTATCAGATTTATTGCATTGGGATATCTACTATCAGGTTTGTTGGGACTGGGATATGTATGTACCCTCAGCATCAGGATATCTACTATTGGGTTTGTTAGCACTGGGATATGTACCCTTGGTATCGGGATATCTACCTGTCATATTCTGTGCCACACAAGTCAACTCTGCTCCTCTGGAGCCCACTCCGGACCAATTCTGCTTTCCTGCCCATATGCAAGTCCACTTCTCTGCCTTTCCGTTTCTCCACATTTCCACTTCTTTCTAATACTTGCATTCCTGTGCCTGGATTCCTCATCATCCATACCTTTGACAGACGTTTGACATCTCTAATATTCCACCTTCCAATTATTTCCACTCTGACTTACTTTGACTCCTCTTGACTCCTTCTGATACTTCTGACTTGTATTCCACTCAACTCCAGTACTCTGGTGCCCTCCGTGTTTACTTGTCACCGTAGTATATAAACCCCTCTTGTACTTTGCATTCTGCAGTTCGAATATTGACTTTGATCATTCCTCTTCTCTGTCCACATTAAGTCCATCCCTCAACACTTGAAGCTAGCCTTCTTGTTGTCACTCTGACCCTCCAACCTCCAACCTCCAACCTCTGACTTCCCTTACTACTCCATTCCGCCGTTGCTCTGCCACTCTGCCCCACCACAAATACCAGACTGAACTTGGGCAAGGGCGCAACACATAAGCTGAAGTCAATGTCTGCTCTCCCTCTGACAACTCCAGGACAGTGTGGAGGAACTCCAATCTTAACACTACCCTCGGCACCAGGATATCTAACATTGGCTTTTTTGGCATTGGGATATCTACTGTTGGGTTTTTTGGCCTTGGGATATCTACTATCAGCTTTGTTGCATTGGGATATCTACCCTCAGCACTGGGATATCTACTATCAGCTTTGTTGGCATCAGGATATCTACCATTGGCTTTGTTGGCCCTGGGATATCTACCCTTGGCACTGGGATATCTACCCTCGGCATTGGGATATCTACTATCGGCTTTGTTGTGTTGGATATCTACCCCAGGATGGATGGCCATTGTTAAGATCATAGTATTCCTCTGCTGCTGTCCTGGAGCTGCTGGAGGGGCAGAGTGGACTTTGGCTTCAATGTATGTGTTGTGCCCTTCTCCGAGTTAAGTCCAGTATTTGCAGTGGGGTGGAGTGGCAGAGTGGAGTAGTCAAGGGGGGTCGGTGGGTGGAATGTGAGTCAGAGTGGACATAATCAGAAGGTGGACTTATTAGAGATGTCAAATGTCTGTCAAAGGTATGAATGGTAAGGAACAAGCAACAGCAACAGAAGTATTAGATAGAAGCAGAAAAGTGGAGAAACAGAAAGGCAGAAAAGTGGACTTGCCTATTGGCAGGAAAGTGGACTTTGTCTGGAGTGGGCTCCAGAGGAGCGGAGCTGACTTGTGTGACATGGGATATGACAGACATGGGATAAATGCCCCAGGATGGATCGCCCCAGGTTTGGTGGTCCCAGGATGCATGGCCATGGCTTTGGTGGCCCCAGGATAAATGGCCCCAGGTTTGGTGGCCATGGGATATCTACCTCTGGGTTTGTAGGCCCCAGGATATCTACCCTTGGGATTGTTGGCCTTGGGATATTTACCCTGGGGTTTGTTGGACTCAGGATGAATGGCCCCAGGATGTCTGCCCTCGGTATTGTTGGCTCTAGGGTAAATAGCCCTGGGATATCTACCCTCGGCATTGTTGACCTGGGGTTTGTTGTCCTCAGGATGGATGGGCTTTGGATGGCTTATCAATGTATTGAGAGTGTATGTGTCCCACTGAGGCCTCTCCTGCCTCTGGTGCATTCATTGGCCAACCCCATTGGGTTCATCAGGTCGGCATATATCCCGGAGTCACCATATGTGCAGTTGGAAACATCAAAGCAATGGAATATTTACTCAAGTGGGCCCATATAAGCCATATCAATGTATTTTTTTCTGCTTCTTTGTATCCAGTTTATTGTCCTGTTGGGGCAAGGCCCTATGTAGGACACTACTAAACTAGTCTAGGGGCCCATTGCCCCTATGTTTCTCTGCTCCTGCAAATGCCCTGGTGTGGATCGTGATCCCACCAGTCTGCCATTCCCGCCAGCTGTTTTAGGTGCATGGAGCTTCTAAGTCACATCTAGACTTCTTCTTTTAACTTAACGTTGAGGTTGGTGCTGTGTCGTGACTGTAGATAACAAGTACCCAGATTGCCTGAGTGACTGTGTACAGAAGGAGTGGTGGGGTGCATAGTGAAGGAGGTAGAGTGGGTGAGGCCGGGGTCATGGTGGTGGTGGGGACACCTGTGAACTGTGCTCTTCCTCCTTGCCTGCCGACTAATTCCCAACCGACTGATAGGTTGTCCCCTTTGTATACAGCAAGTAAGAGAGTGTTGAGGTGGAGAAGGTTCATTCTTCTGGGGGTGGCTGAGTGCTGTGGTCTGTAGACAGGATTTCTTCAGTTTATTTGACTGGTTTGGGATGTACATTACTGAATGTTTCCTTCATGCGGCCTGAGCTGTTAATGTAAGCAATGAGCAGATTGATTGCTTTTGGTTGTCTGAAAAGGAAGGGGACTGAGCTCATGCTTCTTCCAAGTGTGATGCTGAGTATGTGATGTTTGCAGATATACTGGGGACATATGGTAAGATAGTGTTCCACCATTTCTATCTTGTCACAGTAGGGGAAGAGGGGGGAGGCAGATTTCTTGATGTGGTGCAGGTGCTTGTTGAAGGCAATGTGGGCAGTGCGGAGCCAGACAATGAGACTGATGTGATGTTTTGGGAGGGAGGAGGCAAGTTTCAAGAACTTTGGGGAGGGCTCATCAATGTATTTGGATTGTATCTTACCTACTGAGGCCTTTCCTGCACCAGATGCCTTCATTGACCCACCCCATTGGGTTCATGGCAGTGTTTGAAGTGCCAGTGGCGCTCCATGCCCGACACTAGCCATGTCACATGGCCTGCCAGTGGCTTTCAAGCATGGCCATGACATGGCCGTGGCATTCACACGACCATAGATCTCCACGTGATGACTCTTATCTACACGATCACACAGGTTTATTGATATTATCTCTCACTTACTCCAGCCTGAGTTTGGGGAACTCTCGTTTTCCTCTCGCTCGCATCATATGATCTTCTACTTCTGTTGATCCTAAGTTCTGCTTCCGTTGTTCCTACAGTGACTCCCCCATGTATTTAAATAAAGTGCTAAGCCAGAGAATATACATTCACATCCCCCTTGGAGCAACAACAAACATGAATACCACTGGTAGCACACAAAAGTCATGGTATTGACAGCATTTTCATGATCACCCTGGACTTCACCTTTGTGTGCCAACAGCATATGCAAATATCAAGGAGAAACGAGGTAAAGCAATATGCAAGTGCTGCTTTGAAGAACGGATTGGCACCAAGCATGAGAAGGACCAAGCAGAATTAAAAACTGGACAGCGGCTTACAGTGAGGACCCGTGCTGATATTATTTCATGGTGTAGGTGTTTCATTTCCGTTTATTCACTCTCTTACTGATACAGATCAGTGTGGGACTTCAATGCTCGAACCCCTGGCTGCCCATGGATTCAAGCACGAGCAGAAACACTTGTCCGCCATCTCAAAAACTGTGAATACCAGCCAAAGGAAATCCGTATTTATGCTTCAAATACATGTACTGAAAAGGGGTGGAACCGTGGTCCACCATCACCCAAATCCTTCCCACTTGCACACTCATACTCATTCCACGGCACGACTATTCCTGGTCCTGCACATCCTAGTACAAGTGTTAGCCTGAACTCTCCATCACATATGCCAGCACCACTTGCACCCTCTGCTGAGTTCCTTGCATATGGTGCCGCTCCAGCATCTCGTCCACAAAGTCGCATCTTCTCCAAGTCACAGCCACTGGCGTCAACTCATAGTTCATCCGCTGAGTCACTGGGACCCACTGGCATCACCAGCGTATATCCACATCATTCAAGTTCCTCAATGATGCCTATCCCAGTCCCTCGGCTATCACCATCACCATTGCTGTTTTCACTCAATGTCGACTCACCTGCCGGAACTCCATCGTCACTTGAATCAGGATCCCCTTTCTCATATTCTATGGCAGCTGGCCTGGGTCAAGCTCAGCACCCAGGCTATGATGCATTAGCTGCAACAGGGTCACGGCCAGCATCGAAGCGTCAACGAGTCTCGTCACGTCAACAAACTATCCCAATTGGGCAGTATGGTGGCGCTCCAGTCTGGTCAAGCGCTCACCAGGAGAGATTGTACAGTCATATGGCACGGATTACAGCCGCCTGAGGTCTTCCTGCTAATTGGGTTAATAACAAATCAGTTCATGACTTTGTAGAGGATTTGTTGCCTGGCGCAATCCCAGTCTCTAGCTATCAGCTTACATCTACATACATTCCTTGCGAGGTGAAGAAATTCCAAGCAGAAGCAAAGCAAAGGAGTCAGGGTATGGACGTTACACTCCAGACAGATGGCTGGACGGGAATCAATTCACATCACCTGCTGGCATTTATGATTATGACCTCAGCACGAAAGGTATGTTCCTATTTCATGGTGACACAAACTGAAGCTTACATCTAAGAAGGTTCACACAGTTTGGGTTACTGACGTTTCGACAGAGCAACAGACTGCTGATCACCTGAAGAGGATCATTCTAGAGGTGAAAGATAGCCTAGAAAAAGATTGGAAAGTTACAGTTATTGTGATCACATCAGATGCTTCAGGTGAATCTTGTGCAGCACGAAAACAGATCTTGGTGGACTTCCCTTGGCTCATAGTCCCAGACTGTTACGCACATCAGGTAAACTCAATTGGACCCCTAGTACTATACTGTGTTGTGCTCACCCTTTGACCAGATTAATCTTGTTGTTGGTGACTATTTCAAAGTCATATCAGTCGTCTTCATGAAGTATACAAAGAAAGCAACGGAACTCATAATGTGGCTGGGTAGTAAAACACGCATTTTGGCTCTTATGCGCGACATCCAGAAGGCTGTCTCCATGGCAAATGGGTCAAAGACAAGGATCCTGTCTGTCATTCAAGCTGTCCTTACCGTTGGACGGCACATTATCTAGCATTCTGGCGTCTTCTGGACCTCAAGCTGGTGCTAGAGATGTTGGTCACTCGAGAGAAAGAAGCACCAAGGGAATCAAAAATAATGGTGACAGGCGATATTGCAGCTCGCAAGAAAGGGGCTGATATGCTTGCTACAATAGAGGATCCATTATTCTGGCACACAGTATTGAGGTGCGTCGGGAAGCATTACTCAGTGCCATGACTGATACACAATTTGCACAGGATCGTCAAACATATTGAGCCCCTTGCTCTTGCTGCAAATCTCACGCAAACTGCGCACTGCTGACTTGACAAAGTTCTCATTACCTTTGGCTTCCTAATCTCACAATATCAGTCCTTGCTTTCCCAGTCCATCTCTGAAGACCGCCCCATGATCCAGGCAATCCTCGACAGCCTTGAAAAGTGGTGGAGCAAATGTGACCAAGAAGTATTTATCACAGCCACCATTTTAAATCCAGTCTACAAAATTTCACCATTCATGCAACTAAGCATCTTTACAAATTCCGGTGTCTATGGAATCCTCTCGCAGCTCTGGCAACGCTTTTATCAAGAAAATCCGCCTCCTACACTGCTTTCTGAACTGTACGACTATCTCGACAACAAGGGTGTCTATCAATCATTCCCGTGATTTATTGCACCATTGAAAGCCGACACGACAGGGAAGGTAAGTATCCAAATGCTAACTTTGTTTTTTGATGCCAATTTTCTTCTTCAACTCAAACCTCAGCCCGAGTTTTCTGATCCGTTATTCATGTACAATGGCGTTTCCTTTGCAGCCACTATCCCCCCTCCAAAAGCTAGCCCACCAAGTACTTTCAATCTGCGCCCATTCAGCATCATGCGAGCGTCTATTCAGCACTTTTGGCACAATCCTCACGAAATTGCGCTCACATCTCAGCCTACAAAATATGGTCAACCTCGCTGAGCTTCGCCTGCACCTGTGTGATGAATATATGTGCAAGATGGAGACACATGAACACTTGAAGCGAAAATGACGACTCGCCTCCACCGTGAATACCAGCACAGCCGCTCCACAGTCATCGAGTGGCATTGCAGCACATCTTGAGCTTCTTTCTCCGGCATCCTCCTCGAACACCTCCACATTTTTGATGCAGACTGAAGCTATGACCTCAGTCAGTGATCGGATCACTGATACCTCAACTGCCGCCAACTTGTCTGCTGTGACACTAGATGAGTCAGTGTCCTGTTTGAGTGAAGAGGGCTCACTATCCGCAATCACGCAGACTTTGGTGGAGCATTCGGATCTTGACGATGTTGGTACTGACCATGATTTCACACCTCCATTAGAAAAGATCAAGCTCACACAATTATTCAATTTCTCAGACACGACATGGACTGAAATAATCCGTAAAATGTCTATGAAATCACTTGATGAAGAGCTGGAGTTTTATGAGCTAGTCGAGATGGATGCTGAGGGCAAGGCAGATGATGTTGACATAGCTAATGATCCAATGTTCTCTCGATGAGCTTAGTAGGACTTACGTTGATTAAATTTTATCACACATGGTTTACGAACAACAGGTAATCTTTGAGTAATCTATAGCCAATCACACAAATGCATTGAGGCCACCTCACCCTGGGAAAGGCCATACACCACTTTCATGGCTATGGCGGTACCATACAGGGCTTTGTGGCTTTCCACTGGCACACCATGGGCACTAAAAACACTGGTTCATGGGGTCAGAATGTACCCCAGAACCACCATACAGTGACTCCATAAACTGTTGCAATGTTTGGCTCAAATGCAATGTGCAAAGCATATCCATATCACAAAAGGGCGTGAGAATCTCGCTTAGCTCTGGTGAGACGCATTGTAGTAGTCACTCCTGGCTACAAATCAGTCCCTGGGCCATGTAATTTACTTCAGGGGCTGTGGAGATATGCCAATTATAAAACAGTAACACTATTGCAATGGTTTATGTACTCTATGATAAATTAGGGTAATTTGGAAATATCAATACTTGGTATAGCCTCCCTTGGCCTTAATCACTGCCTCAACCCTCCTAGGCATGCTTTCAATCAACTTCTGACACTCTACTGCTGAAATCCTCTCCCACTCCACCTGAACTCTCTCCCACAATTCCTCTATTCCTTTAGGAGGGTGTTCATACTCTGCAAGCTTCCTTTTGAGGCAACCCCAGGCATGTTCTATGGGGTTAATGTTACAATATCTTGGATACCCCCTATCTTTTTCTTGATCACCTGACCCATTGTACCATCACATGACCAGATCTTTATCTATTTCCTTTCTTGGCAATTGCTCAACCAGTCTCTTGAGCTAAAGTCCTATGGCAGTGTTCCTTCTATGACATTCTTCCTCTTTCCTACCAATAGCCTTTATCTCTTGCCTGGTCTGTGCGCACTTCCCCACTGTATATAAACCCTGTACTTTGCTTGGATACAACCCAGGCTAGATCTACGCAATACATTGCTTAACCAGCAATCCCTTGATCCTCTGAGCTACACTTCACTCAATTGGCCTATAGTCTGCCAGTAAAGACTTCTGATACTAAATCTAATTCAACTATCTTTGTTGAACTTGTTGATGTTATTGCTGTGAGCTCTTAGGATCTCACCAGCATAACAAAAGATCTAGCTTTCCTTCATTAATACTGCTATCTAGCAGCCTATCCCCTGATACTCTGATCCAACCTCTGTGTTGCACGATACTCAATCCTGCCTGGACGAGCAATACTTGATCTTGCTCACACAAGCGACACTTGATCCTGCCAGACAAGTGATATCCTGATACCTGACCCTGCCTTTGTGCAGCACGATTTGACAAGATGTGGTCTCCATTCAATTCCATGAACACCAAACCTTCCTCCTCTAGGAGAGAAGCTACCAGACCCCGATTGACACTCTCGCAGACCACCAGATCCCAGAACACCCCTTACCCCAAAGGGCTTGATCCAGAAAACTGATCCCGCCTCAAGAAAGATGCAGCTGATTTACCACCCAGCTCCTCTTCTGATGAAGAAGAATCAGACTCTAGCTCCTCCTCTGAAAACCCTGATCCCAACACCACCATGACTACAAAAGCCACTGAACTAAAGATCAGGACTACCTCTTTCTTTGATGGGAACACCAATGATGCCGCCCGATGGATGTACTCCATCATTGCTTATCTTGACCTCAATGAGGAAGTCTATACCAATGACAAGAAGAAGATCATTGCCGCCCTCAGCTTCATGAACAAGGGCACTGCTGGCTCTTGGGCTGAAGCATACTACAAAACCGCTGCCACCTCTGGATGGGGAACTTGGGATAACTTCAGCGACAAATTCAAAAAGACCTTTATCATCGCTGATGTCAGAGGAATCGCCCTTGTCAAACTCACCACTCTCAACCAACACCAATGCGGCTCCCTCGAGAAATACAACTCAGAATTCTGCCTCTACAAAAGTAGATCTGGAGTCACTGACGAAGGCACCCTAATCTCTTGGTACAGTATGGGACTTGACACCCGCTTTTCATCCTGAATCATGAATATGGACACAGTCCCCGACACTCTTGATAAATGGATCGCCAAAGCTGAACACTTCCATGTGCAAAACCAATGAATCCAAACTCTCAGATCCAGAACCACCTTCATTCCTTGCTCCTCTAACCCCACTCGAGATCCCAATGCCATGGACGTTGACGCTGTCAAACTCACTCCCCTTCAGTGAGCTGAGTACATGAAGAAAGGGTTATGTTTCATTTGTGGAAAACAAGTTCACCATTCCTCTGATCACAAAAACGGTTGAACCTCCACCAAACCTTCTACCCCTTCTTCGAAACCAACTCCTGTACGAGCAGTCAAAGTCCCTCCCACTCCTACTCTGACACAATCTGCTGCTGATGCATACTTCTCTGAATTACGCAACCGAAACATCCCAGAATCCGAAGTCCTAGATGTACTTTGTACTTGCTTTGAAGACAAGGATCCCTCCAATGACAACTCTGTTTCTGTTTCCAAAGTTGAACTTTATGACCAGTCTTTTTAGATAGGAGAACCGATTTGATGCGACCCTCTCCTAGAACCAACCCTGTACTTGTAGCTGAACCTTCATTGAAATCCATGCGCATTCCTATTTTGATGTTTGCTACTAAGACTGGGAAAATTGTCAACACCAAAGCCCTCATTGATAGTGGAGCAGCTGCCTCACTAATTGACCACCACTTCATCTTGAAAAACTGACTCCTGATCAAATGACTCCCTATCCCCTTGAAACCCTACAATGCTGACGGATCTCCCAATGTGGGAGGTATCATTAAATTCTCCACTACCCTCACCCTTCAGATTGGAGAATACGAGATGGAACAAGAACTCTATGTCATGGACTGTGGAAAAGAGAACCTCATCCTTGGACTCCCCTGGCTGCACTACACCAACCCAACCACCCAACCATTGATTGGGCAGCCAACACCGTCACCTTTCCTTCCTGATCACCTTCTCCTTGACATGATACACCCAACGTGATCTCCAACAATATCTCATTCAGTACCTCCAACTAGACCCCAAACAATGTTTGGCTCAAATAATTCAAAAGAAACTTGACCCCATGGTCCAAGATTTCCGAAAAACCACTCTCGCCACTGAACTTGCTCAGAAAGATGCAGAGACCCAAAAAGAAAAACCCATCTGTCCCTCTGAATTCTCCGAGTTTGCTGAAGTCTTTGAAAAGAAGGCTACTGATCATATACCCCCAACCTGACCATTCAATCATGCCATCAACCTTGATGACTCCTTCATTCCTAAAGTTGCCAAGACCTACCACCTTAATCCGAAAGAAGAAGAAGCTTGCAAGGAATTCATTAAAGAACACCTTGAAACTGGCAAGATCTCCCCTTCCCAGTCTCCCCAGGCTTCACCTTTCTTCTTCGTTCCAAAGAAAGATGGTTCACTTCATCCTTGCCAGGATTATCAATACTTGAACTCCCATACCATCAAGAACGCCTACCCTCTTCCTCTTGTCTCCAATCTCGTCGATAAACTAAAAGGATTGAAAATCTTCATAAAGATGGATATCCGCTGTGGATATAACAACATTCAGATCAAACCCGGTGATCGCTGGAAGGCGGCATTCATCACCCCTTTTGGCCTCTTTGAACCAAATGTTATGTTCTTTGGACTTTGCAACTCTCCCCCAACTTTCCAAGCTTTTATGAATCACATCTTCGCTGATTTCATTGCTGAAGGTTGGCTGATCATCTATATGGATGATATCCTCATCCACTCCTCCGATCCAACACTTCATCGAGAACGAACCCTGAAGGTCCTTTGTCACCTCAAAGAGAATGATCTATATCTCAAACTTGAAAAATGCAAATTCGCTACTGACGAAGTTGATTTCCTCAGTCTAATCATTTGAGAAGGTGCTGTCAAGATGGACCCCGTCAAACTTGACGCTATTGCCAAATGGCAAACCCCTAAGTCTGTCAAGGAAATCTGATCATTCCTCAGCTTTTGCAACTTCTATCGATGATTCATCCCGTCTTTCTCTACAATTGCCAAACCCCTAACAGATCTTACCTGAAAATCCTCCACATGGGAATGGTCCCCTGACTGTGAAGCTGCTTTCTGTCGCCTCCAACACCTCTACATGCAACGCCCATTCCTATCCATGCTGGGTGCCGCAAAACCGTTCTTCATCATGACTGATGCATCTCTCCATGCCACTGGTGGTGTTCTCATGCAAAAGGACACTAATGGAGACCTTCACCCCTGTGCTTATTCCTCCGAAACCTTCTTTCCCACCAAACGAAACTATAATATTTATGATCATGAACTTTTGGCTGTGATTCATGCTTTAACAACTTGGCATCACTACCTCCAAGGCACCCCTCACCCAGTCACTGTCCTCACTGACCATAAAAACCTCACCTATTTCCAATCCCCACAGAAACTCTCTCGTCAACAAGCACATTGGATGCTTACCCTCTCTGACTATGATCTCGTCTTTCAACACACTCCCAGAACTCAGATGGGCCCAGCTGATGCTCTCTCTCGTATGAACGGCCCAGACACCTCCTCCGATAATCAAGATGTCACTCTCCTCCCCAAAGACCTCTTTATAAACATCATTGATACTGAGCTCATGTCCAAAATACACCCATCCACTCCCAATGATCCTCTTGTCCTATCTGCCACCAGAGTTATGGAGGCTGAAGTCTCTCTATGTCCTTGTGCCTCTCTCTCTGATTGGGACTATGATGGCACTAACCTCTTCTTCAAGAAACGCTTATACATCCCTCCAACCCACTGTTCACAGATTGTAAAATCCATCCATGACTCTGTATCTGCAGAACATACTGGTATAACTTGTACTATTGCCCTTGTATCCTGTGAATTTTGGTGGCCTGGACTCTCCACATTCATCCGCAACTATGTCCTTGGATGTGACACCTGCCAATCTATGAAGGTCAACACACATCCCACCATTCCTCCCTTATCCCCGATCCCTTCCACCTGCACCCAACTGTTCCAATAGGTATCAGTTGACCTCGTAATCAACCTTCCTATCTCAGATGGTTACGATTCTCTCATGGTCGTGGTATACCATGGGCTTACAAAGGGGGTAATCCTCTCCCCTTGTCATAAAACAATTGATGGTGCTGGTGTGGCAAACCTTTTCCTTGAAAAAGTCTTCACTCGCTTTGGACTCCATGACAAGATCATCTCTAATAGAGGTCCTCAATTCGCTTCTGCCTTCACCAAAGAACTTGGCAGACTCCTCAACTATGACATTGCTCTCTCCACTGCTTACCATCCTCAAACCAATGGAGAAACAGAATGTGTCAATCAAGAAATTGAAACCTATCTCCACATCTTCTGTGATGGAAAACCCAATGAGTGGAATCAATTCCTCCCCATGGTGGAATTTGCTCATAACTCTAATGTTCACTCTGTCATGAAGAAGTCCCCCTTCTCCCTAATCCTCAGAGAAGAACCACGCTCCTATCCTTCCATTTCCAAGAACTCCCCCTACCTTCCATAGAAGAATGACTATCTTCCCTTGCTGATGCCCAAAAAGAAGCCCTTGCCACCCATGAGATTGCACAATGAGTTATGAAAGAATGTGTCACCTCCAGGTTCAAACCCTGGAACATTGGTGACAAGGTCTGGCTAGAAGCATGATATCTCAAGTTCAGCTATCAATCTTGCCCCTAAATGAGAAGGACCATTTGAAATCCTTCAAGTTCTATCTCCTATCTCCTATTGACTAAAAATCCCGTTCACGTGGAAAATCCACAACGTCTTTCATGCCTCCCTTCTATCATCCTATTGGGAAACCCCCGAACATGGTCCAAACTATTCCAAACCTCCCCCTGACCTTATCGCCTCAGAAGAAGAATACAAAGTAGAAAAGATCCTTTCACATTGGGGCCCTCATAATCGCCAGCAATACCTCATTGCCTGGAAAGGCTACCCCTCCTCAGAAAATTCCTGGGAGCCAGAATCCAACCTCTGCAACTCCGCTTCTATCTTACTCAATTATAAACTGTCTTGACCTTGAGACTTTGCTCATCTTGTTCTCTCCAGAATTCAAAAACAATGAAACAAATAATTCCTACAATGTCTCCTACTCGCTGAAGCCGTTCCTCCTCCAATGTTGACCTACTACCTTTCACTATCCCTAAACACCGTTGTCTTCCTATTTTCCATGGTCGTCCTCATCAAGAACTCCCCTCCAATGACACCATTACCCTTTACCGCAAATTCACCCAAGACTCCCGAAACACCCTTTACGTTGACAGTCAGACTGAACTCACTTCCTCTCTCCATGATGCCTACAATGCCTTCCTTCAAACTCATCGCCTCAAGTTCATTGTCAACCACATCCTTTCCGATGATCCTCCTGACTGGGAATTCGTCCACACCACCCTTCATAATGTCCACACTATACAGACTTGACACCTTGCCAATGTCCTCCATCAACTTGACTTTGGCGACCTAATGTATAACGTCGATGGACATCATCCCTATCCTATCCGAGAAAGTACACCCTTCAACAATGACCCAAACAATCATTCCCCCACATTCATGGATACCCCTGCTTCCCAAAATAAATCTATCTCTCCTGAATCGTCACCCTCTTCTTCTCATCATCCCATCTCAAACCCTTGAAGACCGCCTTTTCCCACCTCCTCTCAGAATCCCTGTTCCCAATAGACAAACTCGTCGTCAACAACGCTGACAAGTCATATTCTCTACCCCTTTAACACATGCCAATCATTCATCATCCACATCCCCACCAAACTCCACAACTCCTTCATCATCATCATCATCTGGAACTCGTTCCAATCCCATTGACATAGATGCCTTGGATGACTTCTCTAACCTCCCCGTTGACAAACTCGACAATGTCATGAATAGAGCTGAACAAGAGTATACCCCTGAATGTCTTATCAGACAAGGAGTCACTCCTGTTCCCCTTAACGGCTCTCGTCGCAACAACACTTGCTATGAATGTCATTGGCTCGGACATATCTGCATCAATTGTCTGTGGTATGAGTGTCCTACAGTGGGCAACAAAAGTGTTGCAATGTTGTGTGGGCTTTCATTGTTTGGCTAATATCTAGAGAACCATGAAGCATAGACTCATAAACCCAGATATCATTAGAACACTCTTGGTCAGGGCTTTATAAAAATATATACATTGTTTATGTAATTTCTACACCATCCGGAGATATCGATATTTACAAATTAATGAAGGGTACTCATTGCAACAGTTTCATTGCTGATATTGAGGGTATTGGTTATCAATAAGAAGTGTACCCTCCTTTTGCTTTCAGCACCTCCTGGACCCTCCTAG
>KN824963.1:0-45678 GCA_000827395.1 Paxillus rubicundulus Ve08.2h10 | reverse complement strand
TCACTCCTGAGCCTCCAGGGGCATTCCATCGCTTTCCTACATCGCTTAATTCCATTTCCCCCCTGTTCCTGTTCCTGTCCCCTTTATTATCATTAGCGAGTGCTTCTCCGCCCACTCCGCTACGTATATATACTTAGTTTTCACTTTGGATTCCTCAGTCGTTCTTTGCCCCTCTTTGGCAGTGGCTGAGGTGAGTTTACTTTATACCTATTTACTAGTCCTAGCTAATCCCTAGTAGTCTGGGCAATCACTGCCCTATTATAGTTTTTGTCACTTCCTACTTACTCTATTCCTCCACTATTCATTTTCCTTCAGGCTTTGTCACATCTGATACATTTTATGTTACTCCATTGGATTCTTCTTGTTTCCTTGTTCTAGGACATAACTGCCTCACCTGCTAAAATCAATTGATTGATTGGGCACTGGGCAGTATTACATTCTGAATGTTGACTCTGGAAAATGCTACACCCTGATGCCACCTCCAGAAATGTGGGAATTTGTTCCTCCATTTCAACCTGCAACCCCAACAAGCCTCCTCACATCTCCTTTGTTAATGCTGCTGCCTTTGAATGCATGTGCAAGTTGGAAGGGTCCAAGCAGTTTAGCATCCACCTTCATCCCAAAGACTCAAAGTTATATTCTGTTTCCCTAAAACCCGACATTCCAGAGAAAGTTGATCTATCTTCAGTCCCTTCAGATTATCATGACTTTCCCAATGTTTTCAGCAAACTGACACCCTTGCTCCACATCAGGAATTTGACCTCAAGATTGACTTAGAGGAAGGTGCTTCCCCTCCTTTGGGAACTGACCACCCCATCTCTTCCACAGAACTAGAGTCCCTTTGGGAATTCATTGACTAACATATCAGCTACAGTTTCATCTACTCATCCAGCTCTGCACATGGTGCTCCTGTCCTCTTCATCCATAAGAAGGATGGATCCCTGTGTCTGTGTGTATATTTCTGAGGCCTTAACAGAATCATGAAAAAAGGCAGCTACCCACTACCCCTAATATCTGACCTCCTAGATTGACCTCCATTGTGCTTATCACCTTGTCTGCATTGCCCCCAGGGATGCATGGAAAACAGCTTTTCAAACTTGCTATGGCTCCTACAAATGGCTGGTGATGCCCTTTGGGCTCACCAACACCCCTGCAGCCTTCCAGTGTTTTATTAATAGTGTCTTTGCAGACATCTTAGACATCTGCATTGTGGTATACCTCAATGACAATCTTATCTACTCGGGTGATATGGCTTCTCACAAGGAACATGTCTGAGAAGTCCTGTGTCATTTATGCAAATATGGACACCATTGAGTACCTCAGTTATCATCTTTCCCCTTCAGGTTTTACAATGGCCCCTGAAAAGGTCCAAGCAGTTTGGGATTGGCCAGAACCCTGCAAGGTCAAGGACATTCAGTCCTTCCTCAGGTTCACCAATTTTTATTGTCGTTTTTGACAAAATCTATCATAGGGCAATGATTGCCCAGACTACTGAGGATTAGATATGAGTAGTAAGTAGGTATGGAATAGGCTCACCTCAGCTGCTGCCTAAGAGAAGCAAAGAATGACTGAGGAATCTGAAGGAAGAAATGAGTATATATATGTAGTGGAGTGGGCAGAGAAGCACTCACTGATAATCATCAGGGGAGTAGGAACAGGAACAAGAAGGAGATGGAATTAAGTGATGTAAAGAAATGACAGAGCATCCCTGGAAGCTCAGGAGTGATGATAAGAATATAATGATGAAGTGTGATGATAGTCTGTGCAAATTCCAGATGGACTCTGAGCAGACCCTGAGACTCCAAGCAGTTCTGCCTGGCAGCAGAGTGGAGATACAAACTCCAACTTTCTGGAAGTGTGGAGTTGGCATTCCAGTTATGGAGTTCACTGTATTTTTTCAGGTTTATCTTCAATTACTCCAATATTGTCATTCCTCTAACCCGACTTGCCTGAAAAAACACTCCGTGGACTTTCAATGACTCCTGTTGCTCTGCCTTTCACAAACTCAAGGAAGCCTTCACAACAGCACCTATACCTAGTGATACAGATCTGTACAGACAAATAGGGGTGACAGAACTCAACAATCACCATCTAACCTTGACCCTAAAAAATTATGAGGATTAGAATAGGGTTAGATTGGCTTCAGATTAAATTTATGTGACCATTGATGCAAACATGATTGTGTGGTGTGCAAAAAGACTTTGTGAGGACAAGGGTTAGTTTGCTGATGAATGAAAATGTGTCAATGTGGTCCATTGAGTCTCATGACATGAATGGTTGACCTCTGAGTTGCCACACATGTGTTGAAGGCATTCACAATGATGCTGCACCTGCCTATTGCCATACTGGCACAGCCACTCACAGACAGGATACTGCAGCCACATCACCCACACCTGACCCATTGAATGACATACCTGCACAGCTGGATAACTTGTCCCACAAAGCACAAGTCGAGGATGTTGATGATGAAGTTGATAAAGTTCCATTGGCACTATATGCACCACAGCACTCCTTCATTTTTCACCAACCACCATCTGTTGAGGAAGCTCAGCTTGCCATCAAGGACCTTAAATTATTACTGTATCCACCTCACAATAAAGGTCATGGTTACAAGGCAACAGGGCTCACATCCACACTTGAGAAATGCCTCATGTGGATGCTCTATTTTCTGTGTGCCTTTGTTGAAGGACTAGAATGGGGCCCAGCTGCACTGAAGACAGCACAGTTTGTGGGCAAGGGGCCCTATGTGTCCTGAAAAGTGCAAGAGTCGTCCAAGGCTTATATTGCTGATCACAGGAGCTTGCCATTGGTCAAATATGGTGGTGCATGGACTAAATCCTGCATCAAAGACAAGGACTTACAACATGAGCTCCTCCTTCATCTGCAGAGCTTGGGAAAATATGTGGCTGTGTCAGCTGTTGTCACTCATCTTGATTGCCCTGAAGTTCAGGTGTGCCATGGGCTCACAAAAACCATCTCACTTGCTACCACACAATGTTGGATGACAAAAGTTGGATACCAATGGGGGGAAAGATCCAAAGGGCCAATATGTTGATGGTCACAAACATGAAGATGTTGCATACTACTGCCAGAACACATTCATCCCAGCTTGGTACAAAATTGACTCTGAAATGAGGAGATGGTCCTTGACCAATCTGAGTCCAGAGCAACATGAGGATGATGAAACAGACAATCAGAGATGGACAGCTGTTTGGTTCCATGATGAGTCAACATTCTATGCCCACAATTGCTGCAAGATGTGCTGGGTGCTGAGAGATGCCAAGGCCCTCCCACAGCAGAAAGGAGAAGGTCCATCCCTGATGGTGGCCAACTTCATTTCAGCTGATTATGGGTGGTTGTGTTCATGTGATGGAAAGGAATCAACATGGGTGCTGTTCAGGGTGGGAAAGGGTCATGATGGATACTTTACCAATGATGAAATCCTTGAGCAAACCAAGAAAGCAATGACAATCTTAGAGGAGGATTGCCCAGATGAAGATCATGTTTTTGTCTTTGATAATGCAACCACCCACTTGAAGTGTGCAGATGATGCCTTATCAGCCCACTGTATGCCTAAGTCATGCCATCCATGGGGAGTTGAGATTAATGTGAAAGATGTGGAAGGAAAATTGGTGTATGGTGCTCATGGCAAGCCAATGAAGCAGAAGATACCTATGGGTAATGGCACATTTGCAGATGGATCACCTCACAAGTTCTGTCACCCCCCAGGTCACAAGGATGCAGGATTTTTCAAGGGAATGGCCACAATCCTCACAGAGCAGGGATTTGATACATTGGGTCTAAAAGCACAGTGTCACAATTCAAAGGCTTTTGACTGTGTCACTTGTAGAAAACTAGTGTAGTCACTGGTATTAGTAGACTAAATACATACCTGTAGAAAACTATAGTGTAGTCACCAAAGAAAAACTACGGTACTACGACCCGAAATATGGCCTGCTTATGTAAGCTACTGAGTGTTCGAACCCATACGAGATAAGTTTCCAACACTCCCCCTCAAGGAGTATGGGGAGAACAAAGGAATGTAGGTAGACTAAATGAATGAATACCTCTCTGTATATTCCAATAAAACGAATGTGTTCATCCGTAAATGAGGGAGTCTGAGTATTGACTGAGCGCCTTGCCCGCGCAATTGCCCGGTTTGGTTATTTGCGGCGCGTCCGCATATTCTGGCTATAGGGGGCGCGCGGTCTTCGTGTAACGGGCTCGCTATTCTCCGGCTTTGGTTCTGGAGACCCTAGGACACTCCCACAGCATATCTGGTGCACATCCGCTGCACCCGACGACTTCGATTGACCTGCTATCGACCCGATGCGGCTGTATTTTGCGCTGGTGCATATTTCCTTGTACGCGTGGGCTCGATGGACTCTCGTGGGTTGCATTTTGAGTTGTCCGCGTCGACGTGGCGGGTTCGCAGGTTCAGTAGGTTGCTTTGGACGCTTCATGGGTGGCACGCATGGCTCAGGTATGTTGTCGTGTGGCCTATGCAAATACTGCGGGTCTTGACACACTTCGGTGGTCCCGCCGGTTGGACTCGTTCCGAGTTGCAGGTAGTGTCACCCGTTTCACCGTGCATGCGGCTTGCTTGACGAACTCGTGTGGCGCCATCTTCATCGGCGTGGCTGCTCGTCATCTGAGCACCTTGTTCGCCCTCGAGTGGCATACTTGGGGGTATTGGTGCGTCGCCTTTCATATTCCCCTTGTGCTGACAGCTTTCTTCGGCCTCTAGATACCCTTTCTGATCCTCCTATGCTTGGCACATTCCTGTGGCGGTCCTGTTAGCATAGCCACTTGATGGCTGCTCCCCCTCGAGCGGTGTGCTCGAGGGTCTGTCAGGCGTGCTTGCAACCTCAGCCTCTGCGGTTCGGTCGGATGGACTGGGCTTGACGCATCCACCTGGATCGTCAATGATCCCATCTAGGACTCGGGGGCCGCTGTTTGTTACACAGCCGGCGTGGTGTTCTGCTCGCGTGCAATATCCTTTGCCATGCGCATTGGCATCATGCTGTTGACCTGCACATGTGCCGTTCGGGCTCTGGCCATGGGCGTTCATCACCTGGCCATCTCGCTGTGCATCGCCCTGAGGCTCGTGCACGGTGGTGGTGCAGCTCGTTGCTCGGTCATCTCGCTCCCCCCTCGAGCGGCACACTCGGGGGTGCACTGGCAGCAGGCTCCTCGTGTGGGCTGCTTGCTGGACGGGCGAGGCTTACGCTGCGAGTCATTTTGTCCGCGGCTTCTTCGCCTGGCTCTCTTGCTGCAGTTCCTCTCTCGTCAGTCCATCCGGCTGGTGCCTTGCCCCCTTGTGTACCCGCATTTGCGCCTGCGGGCTCCACTGGGTTCCTCGTATCATGTTCTCGACCCTCTCCACTTCTCCCCCTACCTCTTTCGACTTTCCGTCTCCGTTCGCGATTCGTCTTGTCGCGTTTCTGTCGGGATTCTCAACTCTGGGTGGATGGTGTTGGAGATGGGGTAGGCGGTGTCTCGACTTGGACTTGGACTTTTGTAGACGTAGTGGTAGTTGAGTTACCGAATTTATGCTCGAGTCGCAAGAAGATTTCTTGAGCTGTTTTCGTGGTGTAGAAGTCGATGAGGAGCAAGTCAGGGATTGCAGGGATTGTGAACGTTACGAGCATTTGCGCTACGGCAGTCTATCTTACCCTTCTAAGTGATTTTTGCCACGGCCCACCAACTCGGTTGGTTTTACTCCAGGACGGGGAAGCACTGGCAACAAGTTGCGCTGATCAAACCTTCCGTCCATGATCGCCTCTGTCATCCATGGCAAGCCACTTGAAGGGGATGCCATGAAGTCAGAGGCTGTCTTAACGCGATGCAGACGATTAAGATTGTGCCAATTTACATTTAAAACCTGACACAGGCATAATAGGGGGCGCAAATGCCATCGCATGATTTGCACTTGTAGTATTCGCTGGTGAGATTCTAAGAAAAACCGCAGGGGCCCTCATTCGACTACAGCATGTATCGATTCTTGCCCTTAACGTCAGCATACCTGTCCGGTTTTGGCGGCTTGCCAAACATCGGTTCCTCCGATTCTGCGTACGCACATCTTTGAGCAGATGCTTCTGAACACCAAAGATCTAGACTTACTGAGGACATCCCGATAAATTCCAGAGACGACCGGGTCCCATACTTGCCTCCACATATGTGCACCACCACCAATAGTGGGATTTAGATCATATTTGGCCATGAACTCCCTAAGCGAGAATCCGAGACGTTGGTTCATCTCAATGATTGGCACGTTAATATGTGATTTCTGAGGAAGGAGCAGGACTGTATAGCGATGATACCCAGTACCTTTCTGAGGGTGAGGTGGTATGTATTGTGAATGAGAATTGATGTTGGAAATCAGTGCCGGAGATGTGGCTGACAGAGGGATGTTGGGTCTAAGGAAGATTGTTAGAGAGCAGAGTCGTGAGCATAATGTTACTTACTGTAACCAGTGGAGAAAACTTTGGAACGCGTTATTTGTTTCGTCAGGAACATCTACGAATCCATTAGTAAACGGAAAGGCTTCGCCACTATTCTCAGTCACCTGGATCGACCATAATCAAGGTGTACAAACGCTCTTCGGTGTGGAAAACGTCCTTGTAAAGTTTTGGGGGCTCAAGAGTCTTGTTTTTATGCTAAGGGCAAGGATAACACCAATAAGCAGCGTAGCCAACTGACCTGCTCGGGCACAAGATATGTTCCTGGCTCCACGAAACCGTACCGCGGTTTCGTCGGAGCCTGCTTCTCGTTATGTTCGGGAAAAGTAACGCGGAGATCGAAGGAAGGGTGGAGATCGGGCACAACGTCAGGGACGACGTGCATTTGGTGAATGCGTTCCATCTAAGAGAGCTAGTGAGCCCGACGGCATGTAAAGCTGATTTATGACATACCAAGAGGTCTAGTGCACCTTCCTTTCTCCAGCGTTGTTCGATAATGTATCTATCGACCGCTTTTGATAAGTCCGCTAGAGCATGAACAGTGTTATAAGCAGCTGCCTCGAAGCCGAGAATAAGAATGAAATGAAGTAACACACCCATCCCATTTGCACACTTCCACTGAACCTCTGGGAAGTTGATTTCGCTCTGAATCTCCAGATACCTTAGCTTTTCCCCCATCTCCATGATTGCCTTTATATCCGGCTCGGGTGCTTTCCTGGCCGCTTCCAGCAAAGCCTGCACACCTTGCATCTCGAGTTTCAACGCGGCTGAGTCAGCTTTGATGAACTTGAGAGCCTCGTCGAACGCAGGGAGCACTCCGAACGCGAGGGGTCTATTCCATTCCCGTTGGTGCTCCAGCGAAATTTTTGGTCGACGGGTCTTGAGTGGACGGACTCGTCGCTTTCTCATGGGAGAGTCTGCGATTTGGGATGCAACTGCCTCGGGCGCATTCACCTCCGCAGAAGAGGTTGCTGGAAGGGTGGCATTGGACCTGACAAGTCTTACTGACTGAGACCGCAACCTTCGCAAAGCAAACATGGTGAAGGTGTAGGCCTAGCCTGAGAGTGATTTAGTGGTGCGACTATGCGACGCGTGACAGTACTTTACGTAATCCTTAGTTGTATGTAGCGTTCCCGTTTTGGTTGTACTACACTCCGAGATTCAATACTCTCTAATGATACGAGCAATTCAGGTGATGAACGGGACGAAGAACTTTGTCAGAGTAATGTCATGGTATTATTTAGTACAACCAAAACGGGAACGCTACATACAGCCAAGGCTCATGTAAAGTAGAGGGTTACAAGGGAAAGTTGAACTTATACATGTGGTAAATATTGGTATGTACAACATAGACTCGGACTTGGAATGATTTGATAGCTTCAAAAAACTGTCAGGGAACTGTATCATTTAGTCGTACACCACCCATCTGTCAATAGAAGTCGAGATCCTCAATGTTCAAAGTAGGTCTTTCTGGTTTGGTAACCTGCTTCAAGTCCTCCATGATGATCTGGCACGCAGTCTGCAGGCCATTTTGAAGCTCTGGTCCTACTGGGGTCGGCAGTCGGTAGATGAGATTCTTCACATCCAAGTTGGCTTTCTTGAGTTTGTCTACATCGCGTTGTTGGTGCATAGCTGCGTTGGGTGCAATATCTTTGCGCAGATTGGAACCAGCTTTGATTAGAGCACTGGTAGAAGACATCTGATTAGCGAGCCAACTCTGCATCCCTTCCGGCTGGTGGACTCACGTTATTTCGCTTCTCTGTCGCCCCAGCTCCTCAAGGCGTTCGTGCCTTTCCTTCAAAAGCAGTTCTTTTGTCCTGCCTTTAAATTCGTAAGCAATTGCAATGGCCTTGTCAAGGCATACGACGAGGTGCGGTAACGCCCATAGATAAAGGTTCCGATAGGGACTCCGCTGCCAGCTGGAAGCATATACGTTCTTCAGACAGGCGACGAAGACTATGTTCCTCTCCGCCTTCATTCCGCTCCCGACGGCGCGAGCCAATATATCACGGCGTCTGCGGTATCTGCGATAGGCGGCCTGTATCTTCTGCACGGCCGAGATTTCCTCTTCAGTGGGATCGTGGGCGCATATCAGGGCGGGTTCGTCTGTGACTGGGGCAAGTTCTTCTGGCTCCTCGTGGATCTCGTCTGCTGGATCGAGGGATGAGTCAGGGCCTTCGAGCTGAATGTCGTCGCGTGGATCCTCGATTACGTCTGTTTGGGAAACGTAAACCGGTTGAATGACGGAGGCTTGAACATCAACTCGGAGGTCTGAGCGAGCTGTTGCGAGTTGAGAGGCTAGCGATTGCGCAATATCCGCTGGATTTTCATAAAGGACCTGCTTGATACGGGGTGATATCTGCAGGGGTCGAGGGTCCAAACGCTTGTGGACAAGCTGTACCAGGTCCTCGATAACGACGTTTGCATCGTAATCCGCCATGACTCTCGGGTACCCATTCCTTCGCGCATAGGCATACCTGCAAGACAAGTAAGAGGGAGAGGATAGCTAGGGAGTCATATATACTGACCTTCGGTAGAGGGGGTGGGGTCTCTGTGCAATTCCTGCTGTCTGCAGGCTGGCGAGGATATTCTCAACTTTGTTCTTGACAAAAAAGTTTCCTATGTTATAAGCCACTGGTGGTTTTCAGTAGTGAGGTTCCTGAACGCGATAGAAACAAGGACTAAGCGTACGAAGGCATAGCATCCTGCAGCTGTGGGTTATTGTGAGTCTATGTGAGTCCCTAAAGGAAACGACAACTAACATCCTTGACGTGAAAACATTGCAGAGCATCGGCGTGAGTTTAGTATGCAACAACCTGAATGTGTCTTGTGTTTCAAGTTAGCTTGATCGAGATGTGAATCATATGCAGATCAATCTCACCACCTGCAAAGCCTGATTGCAAGCGCATCAACAGATCGCCCACGCACACCAAAAGGTCTAAGAGTAGGGTGATCTTAACATCCTTGCGGTTGCAGAAATCCTTGTTTGACAGCCAGCCGCGTGGAAGAACGAGGCCATTGAGAGGTGGGACATAGGAGAGACGCCATGACACTGCAATCTTGCCGACAACTTCTTCCAGACAGTCGCATAGAACAGACAGGTTCGCGTACAGTGAGTTTTTGAGGATGTGCCTATGATTCAATGTGTGACTGAGTGTATCGTGCAGGGGGGGCAGATGCATACCGCAAGAACCGTATTCCCGACGAAATGCTTGTTTGTGCAACACCGTCGAAGAGGTTTACGATATCCTCCACAAGATAACGACCATCTGTATACAAGAAGTTGGGTGGTTTCACATGATGGGTGTTGAATGGTGCTTGGTTTATACACTTGAGAGCATCAGATCGGTCAAACGCGAAGACGAGACTCGTCAACCTCAATACGGTTGTCAGGAAGCCGGAGCGATCATGGGTGGGGTCGAGGTTATATAGAGCGTCTCGGACCCAGTGCCTAATTGCTCGTATGCTCTCGTGACCACCAGGCATCATAGAGAAGTCGAGGTCTGCGATTGACCCTTGAACGTGGAACTGGGGCTTGAAGGCTTCATAGAGATGGCTCAGCCAGTGAAGGACGCTAATGATTTAAAGTGAGCCCGACTTCAAGGCGACAGCAAGTTGTCACATACCAGTCCTGAGACTCTTGTCTGCGGAGACGAGGGTTGGCTGAATACATGACCTGTAAGATGGAAATTTGCTGCAGATGGATGCAGACGCGAGCGTTGTATTGCCTCGAATCCAGAGCGGATAAAACGACGTGGTCCTGAGGACATTCAACTCTATTGCAGTAGCCATTGATGAGAAAGGACAAGCACTGCGAGAAAACAACGGCATCGCAACACAGCTCATTCTCCGCAGTGACGCGTTCATGTAGGTGCTCTGCCAAGTATTTCCGCAGTGTGAATACGGTGTCCTTCCTTGAGAGGGTAACCCTGGAGGGTCGAGGGTACTTTGGGTCATCGCGATGGCCCGTAGTGCAGCTGTGGAGGAAGGATCCTAGTTCCATGCTACACTCCGTGCTCGACACATCTGATATGCAGAATAACCGTTTGATGGATTCACTGCTGACCGGATCAGGGTGAGATATGACTTGATAGAGAAGGCGGGTGTATGTAAGGAATTTGGTCAAGAACACCGACATCTCTGAGAGTTTAGCGGATTTCAGTGGGGGCAAACGGCGGCCGAAGACATGATTAAGAGAAAGTAATAGTAAGGCCTTGTTCCCTGTCTCTAGAGAAGTCACAGCCAACTTATCGAGAGTCGCCAAATCCCCTTGTGCGATGGCTTGGAACATACAGATCTGCAAGCTACACATGAGATCCCTATTTTGACTCGCATAGTACCGGAAGCAGCATACCTCGTCACGAACAAATGGATCCCAAAGGTCGAGGGGTAATTCACGAGCCAAGGCAAGAAGTTCAATAATATGTTGGTCACCAGCTACTTCCTTCGAGGGAATCCCAAACGAGCACCGTCGCCACAAGCTCTCGAGCAGAATATTTGCAACACGTTTCATCGCCTCGCGCGATCCTTTTTCCTTGAGGAAGACTCTGATCGCGTCCAGAGGCCGGTTGCCAGTCAAATGTAGCTCAGCCGCCTCCGAGTATTTCCCTTGGGACTCACACAATGAGGCATGAGCGAAGTCGAGGCCATAGTCCTCAAGGAACTCCACCTCGGCTTGTAAGGATGGGAACAATGGCAAAGGGGGTCTAGAATATGTGAGTATGAAGGTCAATACAAAGATGAAAGTACACACTTGTTGTTCTTGCTGCAGTAGAACAATCTACACACGGTGTAAAGTTCTTCCGTTGATTCTGAAGGGATGCTCTGCGAATACTTGTCAAGAATTTCCAGTGTCTCGTCGAAAAGTCCTGCTTTTCTATAGCGCCGGGCAGCTAGCTCGTACTCCTGAGCAGCAATGTATGACATGGCTGCTCGCCGATCATCTCCAGCTTGTTCATAACACCTTGCGGCGTTGCGATGATACTGGAGTTTGTCCTTGCCTGCTGGTGCGTCATTTCCACTGGCCATGAATGCATCTGCTGCGGTAAAGAGGGCTTGTTTCCGCTGTGCGGCACCGACTTGGGCGTGAGCGACATCTCGAAGGTGGAAAGCTTGGCAGATGGCCACCATGCGTGGTTGAGACGCTCTTGCAAAGCAGTGCATGGCTTGCGGATACCTCTTGTGCTTGAATAGGTTGCGTCCAAACGATTCCCACTCAGCTGGGGTCGAAGAAACCGCGAGATGAGGAACGTCTGTTCCGGGTGTGCAGTTTTGTATTTGATCGCGGGACGTCCAAACCACCTAGCAAGCCGTAAGCAATGACCACACCAGAACTAATTAGGTGCATTTACCCTCATCGGCTCGCTCTTGTCAGACTTGTCGACGATCCACATGTTCTTTCTCGCTCGGGTGATGCCTACATACAACAATTTCAACTATTGTACCACGTTAATAACTGGAGTGAGCTGGCGAGAACCAAAATACCCGTACCTCGCTGCAAACTCCAGCGAAACGGCCTTGGTCCCTTTCGAAAGAGGGAGCATATGCTTTGGATAAGTCTCGTCCATCAAACTCCCCTTCGGTATAGTTGAGAAGTACGCGCCAACGAGAGAGATCGACAGCAGAGTCCTCAAAGAAATTGTAGAGAAGAACCTAGAAATAGATTTAAGTAACCCTACAGACCACGATGTAGCGTCAGACGCTCACATCGTTGAATTCTAAACCTTTGCTCTCGTAGAGTGTCCTGGAACCATCATTGGTAAGGTTTCAGGATGAAAATGTTCGTCTTCTGCCAACCCACATTATCAAGCCGATGTCTCCGACTTGTTCTCTTAGCTTGTCTCGAGCTTCGTCATCTCGAACAAGGATGCCTACGGGCAGATGATCATTCAGTGCCAGTAGCCATGGCAAATATAATATCACTCTTACACTGCTGTGCTCCGAACTCAATGTGACTCCCACTTCACGAGAAACGTAAATGACAACCCAGATACGAATGAGAAACAACGCACGATTCCCCGAATAAGAATTGTTCGTATCTGACTGTGTCTTGGTCCCACCCATGGAAAAACACTGGCTTCAGACCATCAACGATCCCGTGTTCTGGTTGTAGACCGTCGATCGCATCCGGCCAAAAGCGTGTGATGCGTTCAATGACGGTGTGCGCACAGTTCACGATACCTCCATGCGAGCGGTAATTGATAGCGAGTTGGAACTCTGTGGGGTGGGTAACTGAGCGTTCTTGGATAAGATGGGTGCTTTGGTCTTTCTGGAAAAAAAGAGATGAATTGCCAGAACTCCGTTCGCAAGAAAAGCGCTAACCTCGATACGGTATAGGAATGCCTTCAAATCATCGAACCGAAAAGAGCTGCCTGCTGAAATGGTCTGTGCAGTATCCCCTGCCCAAAACAATCCATCGGGATTCCGACAAATGAGCCTCAATACTACAAGTTGAAGTCAGAGCAGAGCAGGGAGAACGACGGAAGACGCACGAAGAGCATCGATGAGCAGGTTGTCCTGTGCCTCGTCAACATAGCTGAAACACGCCCAGTCAGTAGTATGACCTTATCATTGTACGAATATAAAGACGTACAGATAATCGACTTTTCGACCTTTGAAGGGAGTTCCCCCCAACAAAATCTTGAGGATTGCATGGGTCCGATCAGCAACATCATGATGACGACGTTGCAATTTAAGCTTGCGATAGACTTCAAAAAGGGCGTAAATGGTTTGTCTCTGGTTTGCAAACGTGGGATTAGAGCGTGGTGGTAAGCTGCAGTACGTTTCTTCGTCGAGGAATCCATCAGGACATGCAAGAGACGTTTCGGATCCCTTGATAATGCCTAGGCAACCTTTTAACAATGCTTAGTTCCGCCTCAAGTAAAAACACACACCCATGAACTCTGAAAATACGAGCCAAGGCTCTGCATACAGACAAGTCAGCGAAGATGACCTCCGCAAATAGGAAGCATTTGTGACACACCTAAACCCTTCGTCAAAGGTTGTGGAAAGTGGGGCCAATATTCTCTTGCAAAAACGTCAAATGTTACGAAGGATTCTTTGGCCTCGACATCACTCTTGTTGATGAAGAGCTTAGCAGCGCTCTGCACCTCAGGGCCATCCCCGGTCAGGACGTCCGCAGCGATCATCCTTACGAGCTACAACCAAAAGAGTGAGCCATTGCGACCACTGCCCAAGGCTGACGATCACCTTGTCGAACGTCACGAACAATGGGAAATGCTTCTCTTCCAATGCGCAGTACCTCTGAGGGATACTGCTCTGGTCTTCAGGGACATCGTCAAGGTCCACCAATCCCGTTTCCGCCATTTGCGTGTTCCGGGCTTTCAGCTTCCTGAGTTCTTCCAGTGAATATCCTCCCAACGCCAGGGACTCAAGCAGCTTTTTGAAATATTCCTCGACTTTTGTTGCAAGAACACGAGACTTGGTAACGAAGATTTGACGTGGCTTTGGCAGACCGGAACCCTGAGTTTCCCAAGCATGCTGGATTCCGAGCATCTTGAAGAGCATCGTTGTTGTCTTCCTAAATGATTAGTGAGTGGTAGCCGGCTCATGCGCGTTCCATAATTCACGCACCCGGTGCCACTCCGTCCGAGTACGTAGCAAGAAGTGGCGCATTCTACGATTTTCCATTCCTGTGAGCTACATGTGCATGATTAACCTCAGATTGCTCGACGAAGGACACGGAACACTTACCCCAGCTCGAAGACATGTTGGACGTCTTGATTCGCAATTAAACCTGCCACAACGTAAAAAGCATGCTTGTATACCTGTGAGTCGACGTACCGTTCAAAAAGGCCTGGTAAGACAAAAAGTCCACGATCAACATTCCCCTGAACCACTTGCAACTGGACTTACTTGAGAGAAAGCAACATATTTCTCGAGGCTGGACAAGGCCGTCAGACCGTTCCATAGCCAGGAATTCGGAATGATACATACACAAGAAGGGAGTGGAGCTAAGCATGAAGATAAGTGACGATGAAAATCTATATCAGCTTGGACGCACTTCGTCCTTGTTCTGGTCGGAAAGAACAAGTGGAGTTGGCCTGAACTCTATCTGGGCAGCCTCGGGAGGGAAGCAGGCAGGTAGATAAACATTATCGCCGGGGCGTGCAGGACGGTTCCTGTATATGCACCTGTAGTTGGCATTACTCTGATTAAGGTGCCCCGTTACGTTAATAGAATGAGATCTTACCTTCGACGGTATTCTTTGCCTCTGCCAGCCAGGTGTTGACCCAATGCATCCCAAATACGATTGAGTTGTGTGTGCGTGTAAATGCCGTATATCTTGATAGCTGGAACGATGCAAAATGTGGGGTCTGAAAAAGAGAACAGATTAAAATATTCCGCACCCTGTCTTTCCCCCTACAAAAACCATTGGTCAATACGGGTCACGGAGTAAGCCTAGAATTAACTCACTTTCCTATCGTTGTTGGGTACAACATCGACTTGATACTCATCTCGAAGTCAATATCCATTGACATGCATGAAAAAAAATCAATACGAACCACAAGCCTAAGATCTCGTTGCATCTTGGCCTCAAAGATAGGCACTCCAGAGGGCTCATTCAGTCTCTTCTGGTTATCCTCGGAGAAGTGCCCGTTTGATAGTTGCCTGTCGTCGTCGTTAGCATGTTCAATGATAAGCCAGAGACTGCGCCACACTTGATTTTTTTCAACACTATAGCACATTTCTTCTGGTCGCTTTTGGTGAGCTCCCGCAGTTTTTTGGTTGCATCGGTGCTGACTAAGATACGCCAGTCCCCAAAGCCGTCTGCATTTTCAAAATACAGAGCAGCTTTCATAGGCTGAACTATCGGGTATGCGGAGGGTTTCGTTTCGATGGCCTCGGTGGCCACCTTCGAATGCTCTGGCTGGGTGACCCGGACAGCCTCCTTGTCGACTGCCCGCAGGTACGCATCCTTCAGCGGCTGTGCAAGAGCTGGTTCGAGGAGAAGGTCGAGATAAAACTGACAATTGTGAGATAAAGAACTTTGATAGAGCAGGATTGAGTTGGTAGCATACCTGCAAAGCCGTCTTAAGCTTGTATGTGATCTCACGGGCCATCTGCGCCGCTGATTCAGCGCACGATGGTACCTTTGTGCCGAGTTTGTGGAAAGGCGCGACCACGATGGTAGGTCCACATTCTTTATTCTTACGTCGTTGTTTCTTCTGCTTCTTCCCGCGCACAAAGAAGCCTGGAGTGAATTCTTCGTCGTCGCATTCCAGCTCTTGGACGACCGCACAAGGGCCTGGAAGCGGGGTGAGGCAGTTTACGAAGTCTGAGGAGCATAACAAAGACAGGACGGGCAACGCATCCTCCACATATACCTTGAGATGGCCAATGTTACGAAGATCATCAGTCGAAAACAAATCAGGTGGCAAGGTAAATAGAGTAGAAGAGAGTCGGAGAAGCAGAACAGTTGTGGATGAGCACCGGGCAAGCGCTGGTTCGGATGGATAAGCATGCAAGATTTTAACCACAAGACCCGCCGCAGATGGCCAGACTGGGCATTATATCTGTCACTGGTGCTGCATCGTCAGATGATGCACTCACCAGAGATTACGAATTCGAAGAGATTAGGGATAGAACATAAGTCCTGGACTATCAAGTCCAGACGCGTGTCTGGACCTGCTAAACAGGACTCGAGCATCTTCAATGCGCCATTAAGACCCTCGCTGTCGGCCAAACGGTTGGCAGCGAAGGTTTGAGGATTCAACACGGACATCTTTGGGTGTCCACTCATGGTGTGGAAATTTGAAGTGACAAAGGGCAGCCAACTTGAGATGGAGAAGGGGGACTGCGTCTTGACTCAATTGGCCAAGGCCCCCCATCTTAAAGACTGGGTAAAGCGGAGGTAGAAAGACCCGCAGCACAAGTGTGGGCTCAATGAATCGGAACTAGACCTTGCATCGAGCGCTGAGAAAATGATTTTCTTCTGATAAGAACGGGCGTAAGCTCAGTAGTGGACGTGTTTGGGTGCCGCGAGGTGGTGGTTCTTAGTAGGAAAGGGTTGTGGACCCACATCGATTGCGAGAATAGAACAGAATTTCCAAACCAACACAGAGGAGATCATCCGGTCTCGAGACGCGTGCACGCGTCGATTAGGTAAGCACTGCGGAGACCAAATGCACAGCAACTTGGTTGGAGGTTGCGGGCCTGTGGCAGGACTGACAACTCCAAGTCAGTGCAAGTTCATAGGCTTACCCTCGCCGCAGCTCCCTCATCTCAGCATAAAGCCACGTCTCACCGTAAGCACCCTCCGTCCCATGCTACTGCCGCCGTGATACCGAATAACCGCGATATCACCCCAGGATGCCTCCACCACACTATGATTTCCTCATCAAGGTACACGCTCACATTTAGCTGACTTTTGCCATCATTCACGCACATTCGCTAGCTTCTCTTAATTGGAGACTCAGGTGCTTCTTTGCTGGATGGCCGTCTTCTGAGACGCCCTCCCGTCTAATACAGCTTTCCAGGTGTCGGAAAATCGTGTCTACTCCTCCGTTTCTGTGACGATGCATGGACACCCTCGTTCATCACCACCATCGGCATCGACTTCAAGATCCGCACCATTGAACTAGACGGTAAACGTATCAAGCTGCAAATCGTAAGCCCGCTTTTCCTTCCCCAGGCTACCCTTCCACATCATCCCTGCTTCCTCTTCCGCTCCGTCGTGTAGTGGGACACTGCTGGTCAGGAACGCTTTAGAACAATAACAACCGCTTATTACCGTGGCGCAATGGGAATCCTGCTCGTATACGACGTCACAGACGAACGCTCATTCAACAGTGAGTGCCCCCGCACCACCGCCGTGCAGGTCGCTCACCCAAGCGCCTCCCACAGACATCCGGACTTGGCATGCAAACATTGAACAACACGCGTCAGATGGCGTGAACAAGATCCTCATCGGTAACAAATCAGATTGGACAGACAAACGAGCTGTCACCGAGGACCAAGGACGAGAACTCGCCAATGAACTCGGTATCAGGTTCATGGAAACCTCGGCCAAGGTGAACGAGGGTGTTGAAGATGCCTTCTTTACTCTTGCTCGGTCAGTCACGCTGGCTGCTACCCTACTTTCGACTGATCAAGGCCTTCTTTTGACAGGGATTGTAAAACCCGCCTGATAGATTCTCAGGCAGATGCAGTGGGATCTCCAGGAAGTGCTGGAAACGCAGACGGTTCAATAAAGGTCAACCAGCCCACGGCACTGGCCTCCGGAGGCTGCTGTTCGTGAGCTCTTCTGATCCTCATGCACCCCCATCGCTGGTTGTTGGTACAAGTAGGATTCCTTTGGTGTTCATCTTTTCCGACCATGCCTGATGATGTTACCTGTTTACCATCCCCGTATACACGTCTTTGTAATATCACCGTATCTCGTGTGCATGGTCGTTGGTCAAACACGTATGGTGTGAGGACGTGTCACCACAGCGGCCCATATAATCTACAACACTTTCTTCTGGGCGGAATCTCCAATCGAGACGTACGAACTGCCTGAAAGACAGATACCAACACCACTATACAGCAGAGTTCCAGTTTCCTCCCCACCACCTCTTTATCCGTTCCCCTCCCCACTCGTCGTACTCGTCTCTCGTCACAACAATATTACTGAATTCCTCGGTGTTCGCAAACGAAGCCATACCCCTCCACGCGTCTAACGACGGATCTGCAGCGCGTACAACGTCTCTGAGGTACATCTCTGGGGGCAATATTGGCCTCAGTGTGGCGTAAATACGTTCCAGGAGACCAGGGAACTGCGAGGGACCACCAGTGATGAAAACTTGCTGAAGGAATTATATCTCGCGGTTAGCACGCGGCGAGTAAATTAAAAAAAAGGACCAACCTTGACAAGTCTCGCCTTCTCAGCTTCCGTAAACCGTGCCAGGACGCTTTGTAGCACTTCCCCCACTCCTGCCGAATCCACTCCCCCCATCCCAGGCGAGAAATACGTCTCGCACACGCGCCACCGTTCTGTGCTCAGATGTATCCGGGTGTTACCCGCGATATCACCTTCCTCATATTGTGGTCGGAATGCCGAGATGAGCGCGGACCGCTGGGAAGTCAGGGAGGCATGTGTGTGTCGAGCCGTGAATGTGGGGTCGTGTAGTAGTAGTTTGCTCTCGATAGCTTGCAGTTGGTTGTGGTCCTCATCTTCGTCCGAGGATGCAGCTGCTGCATTCTGAGAATAATAACTGGTATCAATATCATGAAGGAGGCAAAAGGTTGAATAAATGTACGATCTTCCGATATATGGCCCAATCGTCGTCATCGGCACCAAACATGTCCTCTGCAGAGTCATTCCATCAGGACGTCGAAATTGCGGAGATATGGAGGATCGCACACCTCCCCCAGCCTTGCGCTTCTTCTTTGATACTCTATCATCAGCAGCGAGCGAAGCAATATTCTTCATCCTCGCCTGGGCAGCTGCGCTCTTCCGGTCTGCAAGCGCTGCTTTCCGTCTTCCTCGCTCTTTCATCTTGGTCATGAGTACCTGCACTCGAGCTATGTCAGATCACTTGGCCTCACCTCGTCCTCCCAAGGTAGACCCTGGACAAAGATGAGACATGCGACAGACGAACACCCACCTCCTGTTCCCTCCTCAATCGACTCGCCCACTCCTCAAAATTACTATCCCTCTCCTCCTCGTCCCGCTTCTCCTCGGCAACTTTTTCCTCTCTCTCTTTTTCTTTCTCGCGCCGAGCACGTGCGCGTGCATCCCATCCTGCCTTCATCAGCTTTTGCTTCTTCTTTTCTTTGAGGCTTTCTTCGTCCAGCTGTCATATCAGGGGAAGGAGCACCAAGTAACGGTGAACGTTTAGCCCTCAAAACAGCGCAAGAGGGACGAAGCAGGCTGATACTTACCTCTGCATCAGGAAGGTCGATCAAGTTGAAAGTTGGCTCTTCCTGCCGTTGTGCAGATAATTTGCATGAACAATGCGTCTGGAGTGAACACACGGCCACCCACCACAGGCTCATCCGTTCCCTCCATCTCCTTCTTCCGGGCACGTTTGAGATCATGCTCGAGTTTCTTGATCGTCTCGTCTAACTTTGCGTCGCCTTCGAATCCTTCTGACTGGAGGGTATTCTGGAATGAAGCGACACAGACGTTCAGCTGACGATCACGACAAACTATAGGATGTTAGAAAGGCTTACCGTCCATTCACGTTTATTCTCACTCCGCCCCTCCTTCAGGTTGAGGAGATACTGCAGATCGTTTTCCTTCTGCAGAAGCTGTCAAGTTTTCAATAGTTAACCCAAGGCCAGACCGACGAAAACCAATTCAAACGACAACCAAAGTACCACACATACACACCTTCTCTGTTCGATTTTTCGCTGCCATCTCCTGTAACTTCTTGCCCTGCTCCTTCCTCTTCTCCGCGATCCTAGCCAACTCCTCCTCTGTCTTCTCATCCACCACAGGCAGGGCGAATGGGAACTGGATAATTCGCTCCGAGGCACGTAAGTTTGCCGGGATTTTGAGGGAGCGGAGGGTGGACGGGTAGTCCGTGGCGAATCCGCAGAAGTTGTGAAGCATCCACTTGAACGGAAGGTGATGAGATAGGAAGGCAAGCGAGGCTAGGAACGTACAGCAGCCTGCGTAGATGTCACGCGCGTCGGGAAACTGTGATACTTTAGCTGGATGAGTTTGAGAAGGTACTCCGTGCTTTGCTGTGCACCCCATGGTATCCTATGAAGTCAGACACCCGGGTCAGCACTTCCAAATGAAAGGTCGCGCGACGGTCGCAATACCCACCGCTTGGCCTGGCTCAAAACACCCTTGCCACTCAAGATAGGAATAACAGAGGTAGACGCAGTATTGAAGGAGATGACCAATCCATCAGCCTCAAAGGGTGTGTTTGGCGTCTGAGCCCGATTATTCTGGTGGAAGGACATGACAGAGTCGATGCAGTATGCAAGAGAAGGGACGGAATATTGCTCAAACATCAGCTCAGAGGTTACTTGAGAATATTGAGTTCAGAAAAATGATGATGAGGGGGGAATGTATACATACGTGCGCGAGAGTGTAGAGGTGAGCCCAAACGCTCAGTCATCAATACAGGATGCTGCACGCTCGGTGTGTCGATCCCTAGTTGGATGAATGCACAATCAAGCGCATGTTCCTAAGTATCAGATTCCACGTTAGCTCCAGGACATCCGTTTCTCAGACCGAAATCATCCATCCGACGCACACGACGAAGGAGGGATCAATAACCAGGAGAGACAAAACCCAACGAAAATGAGGGAGCAGTGAGAGACACACACCAGCGCGTCAATGTTAAGTAGCACATCCCCCTCCCATGGTGTCTTCGCCTGCCCCTTCGCCCCACTCTCCGCGTCGATTCCATCTCCGAACAACAGCAAGGGCTGATTGTACTTGCGTTCTTTATACTTTGCGATCACGTTTTGGGCGGAATGAGGTATGAGTGTGTTTGTGTCCACTTGGCCGCTCGGGTCATTGGGCGACTCAGATGTTGAGAATCCGAAACGAAGATTAGACGCGCCGTTGTCGATTATGAGAGGTGTGTTGGTGCCTCGGAATGAGTCGTATGAATCAGGAGGGATGTGACCGGGTAAGACAGGTGCTGGGATATGAAAGATGTCAGGAGTTGATGGGCCCATGGCATCGTCCAACATCGTTGTCGTTCGTAACCGTGAGACTGTCAGTTACGGACCTGGTCCTCGCCCGACAGGAGCTAGTTTGTTTTGCTTATGCGGTGTTTGGTCGTCGCTGAAGTGCTGAAGCCGCGCTGACCTGTGCTACTGCCACTGGCGTGACGAGCAAGGTAGATCAACTGGCACTGGCCACCGTTCGGGCGCCTAACAGCAAATGTGAAACAACTGAAAGAGATAATCAGAAACAGGAGGGTATTGAACATTCAGTATGCTACAGCGTATACATCGTTGAACCAGCATCATCCAAAAGATAAAATAACCATATTCGCTTCGGTCGATACCAACGGTCCTTGCCGCATTGCTCGCTCCTCCGAGTCTCCCCTCCCAGCCTGGCACTATCATCGCCTCCCACTACTAGCTCTCCCACTCCTCGCCCTCAAGCTCTCAAATCTCTGCCTAACATTCGCATATCCCTCCCTATCAACACGATGTAAATAATATGTCCCCCCGCCGCTTCCCCACGAAACGCTTCCAGAGCGATAGGGGCGCTCGACGACGTCGAATATCGCGCAGATGTCGTCTACCTGTGCACAAGAAACAGCACGATATCGAATGAGCACATTACCGTACGAAGGGCCGAAAGCAGGGACATACATTACGTTCTGTCACCCGTGCATTGGGCGATACGAAAGGCTTTAGCGAAACAACTATCGCGCCCTCTTTGAGATCCAAAAACTTTGGTCTCAGTGCCTCGTTCACTAAACCGTGTCAGCCCCTTCTTACCCAACCAGAAGAAAAGAAAAAAAAGGCTCTGAAACGTGAAAAAGGACTGCACTCACGAGATTGTTGAAACACCTTATTATTCACCAATACTACATCTGCCTCGCCCAAAAGTTCCGAAACTCTCTTACTGCCCAACATGTCTCCCTTCTCCAATTCCACCGGCCCCATCCTAACCCCCCACATGCGGCACCTCTTTCCAAACTGCCTCAACTGTTCGCTTGCAACATCCGCAGGACCCTCCATAAGCTCGATCCCGTAACTCCGACACCCGGTCTGGAGAGATGCTTGTAATAACACATTGCCCACCCCTGAGCCGAGGTCGATAAGGAGAGAAGAAGAGTTAAGACACGTGGCAGAGATGATGTCAGACGTAAAGCTGGGCATCAGCTCTCCATACACCTCACTCGAGAACGCCTCGTAGCGATTTAATTTGCCGATATTGGGTCCCACTGACCGCTGATACGTCTCGTCTATTATCCTCAACAATACCTTCTCCGGGATGCCCCTGGAATGCGTCCATGTGTGCACGGTAGACATTAACACGTTGGGAGGAGCGGGGAGGAATACATCCGCGGGGAGAGCAGGATATTTGAGTGAGCGCAGGAGATGGTTGACGGTTTCAAGAGTGGAGAGGAAGAGCAGGCCATCATGTCTACGGATGGCACGCTGGAGCACGCGGAGGTGGTCCGCTCGGTATGAGTGGGGATAGGTCATTGAAGGGACCCGTTCCGGTGGATCAACGGGGTCTGAGGCATCAGGTGGCGGTGGCGGAGAGGACCTGGGAGAAGAAGGTGGAGTGTTGTCGGCTCTAAAAGCATCGGGTAATGTTCCAAATAGCGCTTTCTGCGCGGGAGTAAGGTAGCCTGTAAGATTGTCAGAGGAAACTAGCTGGAAGACAGGAAAGGTATGTACAATCGATGATAGTACACAGTGATTGTTCCAAGCACATAATTGGGTTATAATGATCCTTGTCTTTAGGTACCAATAGTATAAATCTGCAGTGTCGCGGGCAGTCTGAATATCATGGAGACTCAAGTTGCGACGGAACACGCACTTTTCACAAGCATTATTGTTAGGATATTCTAATTCAGCAGTCGGGAAACTCTCGACCTCAAAAGACGTATCTTCTGGATGGTCCAAGTTCCGGAAATCTACGAAACAGGAAAGAACACGTCACCCACAGCCTCCGAAGGCCAAGTCAGACTTACAACTCTTATATGTTTTGGCAAGCCTCCGGACCACATCTGCAGCACTGACGAAGTCCCCACCGGGCGAGCCATCTTCTTCGGCCCACCACTCCATTGCCTCCACGTCGACAGGAGGCGGGAATTCCGAAGTAGAACGCGACCTATCAGAACGATAGATAGGTTCATCAAGCGCGACGCTTCTCTGTCTACTGCCTCCTCTGGATGACGAACCAGATGTGTCTGTACTCGTACTAGCGCGTTTCTTGATCTTCCACGGATGTGCCGCTTTCAATGTGGCATCCACGAGACTGGACGTACGTTGACGTTTGGACGAAGACGAGGCAGAGACGGAGGTCGCGCGCGACGGAGAAGGCAGCTCAGATGCATCTGTGAGCGGGCTGGGAGCTCCAGACATGGACTCGGGGGAGGATGGGGGAGGATGAGTGTCGTGAGACTGTGCCGTACTAGGGGCGCGTGCGTGTCCCTCCAGTTCGCGTAACTGAGCCTTCCATGCGTGTCGGGTGGTCACGCATATCTCTTGCACCGTCATCTCCTCTGTGAATTTTTCGGCTAGGGCCTGGGGTCGGTGTGGCCTTGAAATGCTGGCTGGCGCGGTCGTTGTGTAATAACTCATTTTGTGGCAGTGTCGCGTTTCCTCCATGGCACGTGACCTCCTAAAGATCGAAATTTGCGCAGACTGATCAACTAATAGGACGAGTAGTTAGTACTTTAGTACTCAAGGCCCAGTGGTACTCACAGTCTCCACAAGATACTAGAATGTCGAAAGAGCTACAAGACGAACTTCGGAAAAAGAGCAAGAAATCAAAGAAGGACAAGAGAGTTCTCCCTATTGAAGACGAACCAATTGGAGCTGTCGATAAAGGTCTGTCTTCCGTTCACATTCCCAAGTATATTGACGCAGGACGAACAACTCAGATAAAAAGCAGAAGAAGGACAAGATAGAGAAACTCCAGGAACCTTCCAACAGTGTCTCTACTATCCCTCTCACTGAGGCAGTGGAGCCGGCACCCATAGCCATAGGTGTGTACTGCATTTACTTTCTTTAAGCGTCAGGCCATTCAACGAGTATCTAGAGAAGGATAAACCACAACTGTTCTCGGAGAAGAAGCACAAGAGGAAGCAACGTAAGGAGTCTTTCAAGGACGAAGAGGTCACCCCTGCCACCGAGGCAGACCAGCCAGCACTCACGACCCTAGGTGCACGGTACATCCACAGGTTGTATCTATGTACCCTCTGACGATCACATCCAGATAAGGACGAGCTACCACAGTCCTCGACAAAGCAAAAGGACAAGAAGAAGAAGCGGAAGGAGTCCTCGAAAGGGGACACCGCAACTCTTGTTACCCAGACTGAATCTGGAGAACCAGCACCCATCGTTATAGGTAATTATCACCGACTTCCCCACCTTGACTACGCTTATTAAATTCTGCTCAGACATAGAGGAACTGGAACACCCCTCCGAAAAGAACAAAAAGAACCGTAAACGCAAACGCGATACCAGACCTGACGCAGACTCCCCCGAAAGCAATACAGACTCCCCCGAACCATCCAAAAAGCAGAAGAAAAAGAAACGAGACAGACTACCTGGGCCCGACCCCCACCTCTCCGTCTCTACTGCTTCCCCTGCCCAAACAGCCTCCGTCACCCCAGCTACCCCCGCTGACGCCTCTGCCTTCATCGAAAAGCACTCTATCACCATTCATACACCTCCTTCTCTCCCGCCTGTGATCCCCGTCACCTCCTTTGACCAACTCTGCATCCCAGATGCTCTGAAGATCGCTTTTCGAGATTTCAAGGAACCTACTCCGATCCAAGCGTGTGCGTGGCCCCCAGCACTGGAGGGGCATGATGTGGTGGGTATTGCTGAAACCGGGAGGTGTGTTTCACTAATATTTTCTGCGGTAATTAAGGTTGCTTGATGCTCACCAATAATTGTCCTGTTCCAGTGGAAAGACTCTGGCATTCGGTATACCTGCTCTCGCGCGACTCATATCCGTACTCCCTCCCAGTACCAACAACTCCAAAAAGTCCAAACCAAACCTAAAATCCACCAGTGCCATTTCGGTCCTCGTCGTAGCCCCAACCCGGGAACTCGCCCTCCAAACCCACGATTCGCTTTCCTCCCTCGGTGCTCCCTTCAACATCGCCAGTGTCGCCATATTTGGTGGGGTCGATAAAGCTCCGCAGATCAAGGCTCTCATGAGTGGGAATGGGGAGGGGAGAGTGACGAGGATCGTGGTTGGGACTCCAGGGAGAATCCTAGATCTGGTCAATGAGGGTATTTGTGATTTATCGAGGTGCGCTCTCCAGACACTCCGTTGGGTCGGAGGCTTATCTTTGGATATTTTCATGATGATAGAGTCAACTACCTTGTCCTGGACGAGGCTGATAGAATGCTAGATAAAGGATTCGAGAATGACATCCGGACGATCATCTCGCACACCATGCAGGGACCTGATCGTCAGACTATGATGTGTACGCCCCTCATCTATCCACCGCTGGCGTTGATCCTCGTCGTTAACACCGACTCTCTGATACTCATCTCTAGTCAGCGCCACGTGGCCCGAAGCAGTCCGCAGACTGGCCAGCACGTTCCAGCAGAATCCCGTACGCGTCACTGTAGGCAGCGACGATCTAACGGCCAACAGCCGCGTCGAGCAAATCGTAGAAGTATTTGACGATCCTCGAGAGAAAGAGTGCGTGTGCACTCTAGCCACATCACCACCTGCTATTCATGACGCTTGGTGCATTGACTCTGAACCATACTTATAAAAATCCCGTGCTACAATATCTAGTTCTCGCCTAACCAGAAATCTCAAAAACCTCTCCCACAAGAAAACCTCGACAAAAGGTTCCCCAGAAGCCCGCATCCTGGTCTTCGCGCTTTATAAAAAGGAGGCGTCCCGTGTTGAGTCCACTCTCCATCGACTCGGGTATACTGTAGGCGCTCTTCACGGTGATATGTCCCAATCCGCACGCATGGAGGCTCTCGAAAAGTTCAAGACGGGCGAAACAGGGCTATTAGTCGCTACCGATGTAGCGGCGAGGGGACTGGATATTCCTAATGTGGGAGCTGTGATTAATTACACATTCCCTTTGACTATTGAAGATTATATCCATCGGATTGGAAGAACTGGTAAGTCGCTGTTGCGATCTGTCCGTATCTTCGTGAGGGTGGATGGCGTGGCGCTCATCTTTCCCTTCCACTTGTCTGCTTGATCTCGCTTGCCTAAATCACGCTTATGCTATCCCTTTATCACCGACAGGCCGAGGCGGACGCAGTGGAAAGTCTATCACATTCTTCACTGGCGAAAACCACGAACGAGCACTAGCAGGGGAACTAGCCCGCGTGCTCCGAGAATCCAATTTCGACGAGATGGCAGACAGGTTGAAGCAATTCCCGATGACGATCAAGAAGAAGACGCATGGGTCGTACGGGGCATTCTTCAGGGATGACATTAAGGGTACCGCTACCAAGATTGTCTTTGAGTGAGGTGAGTTTGTGAGGATATAGTTGTGGCCGTGGGTACAGACAGGCTGGTTTGAACGGGCACCTGGATAACATCTGGTGATCCAGAGGATCGGCATTCCGTACATATACGACGTAACTGAGAGCGTGTACACTTTATTGCCCGTCCAATGTCCATGAGCCATGCATTGATACAGGACAGGACACTGACATGACTTGCATGGACCATACCTATCATATAGGAAGTGACTGAGACCACACTACCCAAAAGTTGACACGCCTCAAGTACTAGACGCCCAGTAAGCAAGAATTGTTGGCCAAATCTTGGCCTTGGCTTGGGTGTCAACACGTCAGCCTGCTTGACGACGTGCTCGGCGTAGTCCTTAACAGTGAGGACGGTGCACCTGGCGCCGTATTTCGTATTCGTGGTGACTTTCAGCAGCATCATCGACAGCTGCACACCCCCGCGTCAATACCGAACGGCTCATCTCCATCCAATCATCCACTAGCCTAACCTGTGCCTCCCTGCCTGCAATCCCACAACATCCTCCCGAACCAGTGCAGCACGCCTCACCGCAGCTGTGCACTTTTGTCACGCACCTGCTCGATATTTGATCCTTTGATCCCAACCAGCCAGCCAACCGGGACCAACGACAATGATGGGCATTTTCAGCCAGGCAGGATCCCATATCCGTAGGGCACGCGGTTTGTCCGTGGAAGACAGGGCACCTGAAGATACTGAACCTGACGATACATCAATCTTGTGCGCTTCTCTTCCGTTTCGCTCTGCATTCCTGTCCATCATATTGTCCTTGTCCTCCTACTTGAACTTATCCCTTACTTTCCATCCGACTCATGGGTTACACTGATGTTGACAACCAATCTAGAGACGAGAATGAGGGTTCCATCATCACCTCCCTAATCTCCCAGCTTAGGTCCGTCCGAGTTTCGTCCTCCTCGCGGTACCTTTTCCTCGACTAAAACACTCCCTTTCCAGAGTAGGCATGGACCTCTCAAAGGTAACATTCCCAACGTTCGTTCTTGAGCCTCGAAGCATGCTCGAGCGTATTACGGATTTCATGTCCCATCCGGACCTCATCTTTGGGTAAGGGTGTCTCGTTACTTCCTTATGTCATACCCCATACCCTAAGACCACACTGTTTCTCCTTTTCTTCCTCTTTTCTTGGCGTGACCCCGGTTCTGGCACACTCTTTACTCTCCCACTCTACGCGTCTGCCTTCACGTCATATTCTACCGCCACTGCCATATAATGAACACAGCTCGGAGAATTGCGCAGACCCCGAAGAACGATTTATCCGCGTACTGCAGTACTATCTTGCAGGATGGCACATCAAGCCAAAGGGCGTCAAGAAACCGTGAGTCCTCCGCTCACCGTGTGATGTGTGTTGTGTACATGCTGAGTGTTGGCCATAGATACAACCCCGTGCTAGGAGAGTTCTTCCGCTGTCGGTACGACTACTCGAACGGGACACGAGGGTTTTACGTCGCCGAACAAGGCAAGTCCTCCGTCTCTCCTCTGCTCGCCCATGCCGCCGAACTAAACAACGAAAATCAGTGTCCCATCACCCACCTATATCCGCTTTCTTCTACATCTCGCCCGCGAATCGCATCTGTATCGTCGGCGAACTGAGACCCAAGTCCAAATTTTTGGGAAATAGCGTTTCGACGACGATGGAAGGTGAGAATCGGATAACGTTGTTGGGAACGCCTAATGATGGGGGTGAGTCTATTCCTTTATGATTGGTGGCGGGTTTTGTCTTACCCCACTCGCTACCCACGTGCTTGTGTGCGCCTGCCTTCTCCCCTGCACTATAACTCAGAATACGTAGTGACGATGCCTAACATGTACGCCCGTGGAATCCTCTTCGGCAAGATGGTCCTCGAGCTAGGCGATTACTGCGTCGTCAAGAACGAGAAACACGGACTGTATTGCGATCTCGAGTTTAAGACCAAAGTAAGCTTCTTCTGTCTTTGCTACCCTCCATCCCGCGTCGTCCACTCCTCGCGTGCTCCCTCGTGTCGGTTGTCCCTGACCACGATGATGCACACAGGGATTTTTCTCCGGCACGTACAACGCCATCGCAGGACGTGTACGCAGGCGAAACTCCGATATTGGCGAAGTCTCAGGAAGGTGGAGTCACACCATGGAGTTCAAGAACGCCAAGGTATAAATCTCATTGGCTTTCCCTAGTCACGTTGTATCTCATCCCAACCTAACAAATCATCGACTAATCCTACCCCAAAAGAACGGAAGTAGACGTGCCCTCTTCGACGCAACTATAGATGGACAGAACGTCGCTCCCAAGTTCGTTTTTCCAGAGGTTGAGCAGGAGCTCTACGAATCTAGACGGTAAGTGTTCACCTCAGCCAACTCGTTCCACATCCATCTCTTCCCTGTCCTGCACTCTAATCCTTGTCACAACACCACTAACCCACCTACCACAGACTATGGCAAAGACTCACGCAAGCCATAGAAGCCAAAGACATGGAAGCAGCCACAGGAGCCAAATCGGCCGTTGAAGATGCACAGCGCGAACTCCGTCGTCGACGTGAGGAAAGCGGGGAGATGTTTGTGCCCAGGTACTTTGAGCTGAGGGAAGGGAGGTGGGAGCCGAAGCTGAGGTGAGTCCTACCATCTTACAACTTTTTGTCTAATTGTTCACGCTCAGACTGAACTGATGCTTGCTATCTTCGCTTAGCATCCCACGAGATTCCTCAGACGCAGCGATGGAAACTGTGGAATCATGGATATGGCCCCGTGCATGATGTCCACATACAAGCTGTTCATTTCCATCGCTCTTATCGCCAGAGACAACCAACCATTGACTTCCCCTTCTTACCTGCTCCAACTTATCTCACAGAACTTACATAACTAATGCACCCATTGGATTTGTACCTCGTAGCAACAATTGAAGGGTATATAAATGACTATGATTTCCAAGTGAGTTAGAAATGCGGAGCAAAAAAGTGAATGTGTCAGGGTAATGCGCCAAACATGGGTTGATATCGATGAATAAATTTGAGGTGTGGACAAAAAAAACAAGAAGTATGAAACAAGGGGACGTCAGAAAAAATCCAAGCAGATGAAACCTATTAGCTCAAGGACATATTGTGGTATGTGGTGAAATTTCTCCAAAACAAGAAGGGATAAAATGTTACAGCATGCATTCGCCTACGCCCACCATCCATCCTCGCCCATAGTAGGTGTGAGGGAGACAGTGCTCGGTGTAGGTGATGCCACGGACTGTGGCCTATACATGGACGCTACAGACTGCGATCTATACGATGCAGTCGATTTCCTCGCATACGACACCGCAGATCCCGGATTAGGATACCGTGTAGGAGCATGCCTGGAATCCCATACGGAGGTCTGCGGAGGGGTATCGCTGCGCGGGTGTTGGGATCCGTTGACGCGACCGACAGGTGTATGTGAACGATCTCCGCCAGAGACGGTGCTTGCTCGTGAGTCAGGGCGTGGTGGTGAGGTGTTCTTTGTAGGTGCGGGTGTGTTGTATGAAGGAAGGTCAGTCACACCAGACGGGGTCTGTGCCTTGACTTCGCTGAGCTGGGCTTCAAGACGGGCCACCTGAGCTCCAAGGTTGGAAACTTGGTCACGAAGTTTGTTTTCACGATCCTGTTTAATATTGAGCAACGAATTCAACTACACTAGCCATGGGTGGCACATACCTTGACCAAGCGATCTTCAGCCTCCTTTTCTTCAAGTTGCAACTTCACAAGCGAGTAATCGGCATCGAGCTGTAGCTGTCCTTGCTCCACTTCATCAAGCTTATTCCTTGTGATCTCCAAATCAACCTCATATTCCCGCGCACGTCTCTCCCACTCGCTCGCACGTTGCTGTGCCTGTACGAGACTGTGTTTTGCAGCATTTGCCGCACGCTCGCTATTCGTTGCCCGAAGCTCCTGATCGCGTACGCGTTTCTGGAGGGCTGTATGCTCAGACTCAAGCTGTCGGTGCTGGTCGCGTGCATGTCTGAGCTCTTCTTCGTTTGTTTGGGACCTGAGGTTCGTAAGTGCCTCGATTTGCTCGGCGACGCGGTGAAGATCTTCCCAGTGGCTCTGTTGAGCAATCAGAGATTCGTGTTCTTGTCGCAGGAGCTTCAGAGATTGTGCAGTTAACTCCCTCTCATGCACTGCCATCTTGGCTTGCAGTTGAACATCACCGAGCTGGGCATGTTAGTTAGACACATCGCAGGCGAAACAAGGAGTGTGAACTCACCTGAGTCTTGAGATCCTGTTGCTCAGCAGCTGCTTCCTTGCTCGACTTTTCCAGCTCAGCGATACGTTCTTGATTTGACTGAGCAGCAACATCAGACGTCTTGAGCCTCGCCAGACTCTGCGAAAGCGCATCCTCGAGCTCGGAGTTGCGAAGTTCAACCGCCGAGAGCTCAGAAGCTTGCGTGTTTATCGAAGCCTGCAGTTCTTCCACCTGCACGCGTAGCCTCTCACGGTCACTCTCGACGTCCTTGAGTCGATCACCCAAGGTATCTTTCTCAACACGGACTTGACCATGTGCTCCGCGCGCTTTGGCAAGTTGTACCTGGAGTTCGTTGTTCGCTGCCCTGAGCTTCCGAATCTCTTCTGCATCGCACTTGGCGGCGTCTCTTGAGATCGCAAACTCCGCGTGGGCAGTTTGCAACATGTTCACAGCAGCAGAGAGAGATTCGGGAAGGGTGTCAAGCCGATCTCTTAGTTCTTGGTGGAGCGCCTCTTGCAACGCAATGAATTCGTCTTTTTGTGCCACCGTCGAATTCTGGCCGCCCATGATGAGTTCGGCGGTAGACTGAAGAAGGTTGAGAGCGGAGAAAAGGGCTTCGTTGTTTTCTGTGGATGTTGGTTGTGATGGCTGTAGTGAAGACTCCTTCGCAGACTCAACTGCACGCTTGAGCTCTTCAAATTGCGAGGGGAGACTTGACACAAGACCAGACAAGTGAACATGTTTGATCGCGAGGTCGTCGTTCTTCGCAGCTAAAGATGACTGGAACTCTGCCAAGCTGTCGAGCTTGGGTACTACGTCGTTGACAGATTGTAACAAGCCAGACATGCGTTCAGTGATTCTGCCTGAGACAACATCCACATTGAATGCCTTGTCACGAACCGCAAGACGAGAGTCGAGGCGCTCAACGACAAGATCAGCCACTTGTTCCTTGATCTCATGAGCATCAATCGGCCCAATGACCCGGCGAACCTCAGAAGCAATCTGGGCAGTGATTGTATTTGTGTCCAGCGTGGAGTGGGATGGCGTGGGCAACAGGGGAAGGAGGCTCTCCATAATGAGACCCGCAGTTTCACGTTTATCTGCAGCGAGATCGATGAGCTGCTCGATGTTGGGCTTCACAGCTTGACTCAGTCTCGCAGTGATGACATCATAATCAACAGGCTCCGGACGCAAAGCGTTCAAATGAGGATTGAGAGCAATCACGATCTCCTCAATCAACGAGTCCCGTTCATACTGATCAGCGAATGGCCGAGAGCGCAAATCGACCTTGTTCGAAAGTTGGCCAAGCGTGTTGAGGATAACCTGGAGATTGCGGTGGCTGATCTGATCGATGACAGGAACGATGTCTAGGCTGTTGGATGGGACAGGAGCAGATTGCCGGGCTTGCTCGATGCGGGAGAGGGTCTCGCATAGCTCAGTCTGCAGGATCAAGAGGCTTTCAGCATGACCTTGTTGCACGACGTCACGAATGAGTTCGAGGTCCAGCTCGCCACGAGCGTCCATTTGACTATCGTCTAGGCCACGTGCCGCGGACTCTTGAAGTTGCGTACGGAAGAGACCAACGACCTCCGTGATTGCGTCCTCAGTAGTAGGGCTGATGGAGGCTCCGGCTGCGCCTTCGCGAGACCTGACAAGCTCTGAGCGAAGTATGTGGAACTTCTGATCCAACATTGCCTCAATCTTGTCCGCCAGAGCCTGTGACTCGAGGCGCTTGGTGAGGTTGATAGCAGGTATCGACACGTTGGAGAGGGACGAATTGTGTGCACTGTGCAATGCTGGCAAAGAGGAGCGACGCCTGATGACAGGCGTGAAGATATCGGGCGGCCCAAAGCCCTCACATTTGAACCCGGGATCGGTGACGAGGCGCGCACGAGATCTGAGGGAAGACATGGCAATCGGTGGCACCGCCAAGTCATCAAGGGAGGGACGCTGTGAGTGTTCGAAAATTTCGCGCGAGTCGAGTCGCGAGCGGACAGTACGCCGTGTCTTTTCGTCTCCTACAAGGGCTTTAAACACACCCGCAGGAACCGTGTTGCTCGAGGACGGGTTCTTAAAGTCTAGAGGGATGGGCGCACGTCTCTGTCTAGCGGGAGGGATCTTTGGGATTTGGTTCTCGTCGTTCTCAAGTCCCCCAGCTTCGTTTTCAGGCAAATCTTCCTCTTGATCAGCGACAAGTTCCATCTCCTCAGGGTCTTCAGTACGAGGCAATGGAACAGTCATGAACCCGGAGAATGTCAGTGGCTGTAATGGACCACCACGCGCATGGAAATCCTGCGATCCTGATACACGAGGTGAAGTAGGTGCCGACCGACGAATGCTCCCTGGCGTGTCGCCCAATGGTGGGAACCGGAAAGATGCTATATTCTCCTTACCGCTATCATGGTCCCCATCATCCGTCGCAGTGGTGCCTGAACCACAACGTTGTCTCTTTTCTCTGCCTTGTTGCACGCGTGTCGGCGATAGCTTGACAGGAGGAGTGGGGAGGGGACGGGAAGGCTCTGGGACGGGGATATTGAACTGTGGTACACCTGGAGGAGGGCGGAAGGTGAATCCAGTAGGCTTAAACTCCTGCGCTGTCGCGTTGAGCGGCTTTCCAAATGAGGGTAGACGAGTGTGACTCAGCGTTGTCGCTGGTGGCGGCAAGACTCCATCGAAGGATCCCCGTGAACCTGATCCCCGGTTGACACCGAATACAAATGGCTTTGCATGCGGGTTCAGGGCGCCTGAAGAAGAAAGGATGGGAGGCGTGACGTGCAGCTCGACGTGGACTTGATCAGAGCCAGCGCGAGAGTGCGCCAATGCTGGATCATGCGCAGTGAACTGACCAGAATGCCCTCTGGAGTGAGGGAGAGGCGGCAATGGTCGACGTCCCGGTGTCGAAGTCGACGAAGGGCCAAGAGGGAAATCGAGGGGGTCCACACCAAGGAACGCTGCTCTTTGTTCTGCGTGCAATCCGTCTTCGCTCGGATTTGAGACCAAATCGTAGTCGCGTCGAATAGGCATGCCAAAAACATTGGTTGGAGGAACAGGGAAGTTGGGCAGTCGTCTTGGTGTCTCGATCTCCTGCTTTCTTTGGCGAAGTAGGCGACGTTGCATTCTGTTCTGACGGGCGCGCTCCTCGTCGGATGGATTCGACCACTCCCCGATGCTCTCCTAGCAAAGGTGAGCACGTGCCGAGAAAGGTGCATAAAAAACGAGGTAGCCCACCTCATCGTCCGCATCATCCAAGCGTAAGTCCTCTGATCCCGTCCACTCCCCGACAGCTTCCTTATCCAAATCATCAATAATCGGATTACCCACAGGACTTCGGATGGGCACGATATCCACTTCCTCAGGCATAACCTCATCATGAATACCTCCCACAGAACGCAATGACAACGCAAACGATAATCTCGAAACATGCCTGGAATGATATGTGCTTTGCGCAGCAGTGGTCAGCCCGTCCAGCTCTGTGCTACTCTGGCTATCAGTGCTAGCGACGCCGTCTCCGTGATTTCCAGGATTTGGTCCCACGTCTACACCGGGAAGCTCCTCCTTCTCTTGTGGCTCTTCCTCTTCTGGTATATCCAAGCCAAATCCCCGGACAAAGTCTGGTCTGCTGCTCCCACGACTGATACTGGGAGGAGCAAGGGCTGGTATAGACAATGGTACGCGACCCTGTGGTGCATGAATGCCCTGACTGAGAGCCAGAACATAGGGCTCAGCACCCTCTTCAATGCTGTCAGATCCCAGGATGGCACTTGCACCGAAGGGGTTGAATGCGGCTGTAGGATTATAGAACGCCGTGTGGATAGGGGGTGGAGGATGAGCGAGGGAGAGACTGTGACCGTGTCTATTTTGAAGTCTGAGCGGTCCTTGTGAACCAGGGGAGGGGGTCAAATTGAACAATGGAGGTGAACTCGACAACGAATTCGAGGCGGAGGCATTCTGTGACTGCTGCAATTTGTTCAATTTGAAATAGAGCAACGATGGATCTGCTGGGGATGAAATCTATGACAAGGTTAAGCACCAGGGCTTGCATGCTGAGGTCATCATCCAATTCCTTACCGAAGCAGCACGAGCATGTGGTGCATGGAGAGGCAGTGAACCGCCAAAACCTCGTTCGACACCCAGCTTCTCCAACTTTTCTTCGATGACTCGATGCTTCATTGCATCCCAGACGACCTAATGATAATAATACTTAACACAATACCCAGAAGCCACGGACACATGGACATACCTTGCCAGGCAGGAAGACACCAACAGTATCAGGAATGTGATATCGACAAGCATCGGGAGGATATGGCTCTGCACTTGCAATTTCCGGCGGTGCCACTTCGGGCTCGTCATGGCTCGCCCTCGGCATGGGAGTACGCGCCCACGGGGGCCGTACGCATAGTTGGCCCCCGGTACCAGATATTGTTTCCACCGGCAGGTTGACCACTATTTTTTTCCCTTTCTGAGTAGCAGGTGGGGGTAGTGGGGGCAACGGGCTGTGTTTACGGCCGGGGCCTCCCAAGGGCGCTTTCGGTGGTCCTCCGACACTGACACTGGGTGTCCGCCTGTTTCTGGGTACGAAAGGCTGGCCGGGAGCTGGAATCATCATCGGAAAACCTTGACCAAGAGGCGTTATAGGGATAGCAGATTGTGGGGGAAAACCATAGAAGTGGGCAATGCTGGCGTGACCTTTGTGATGCGGGTACGTGGGACGGCCGGGAGCATTTGGCGGTTGTTGCGGAAAGAAGGTTTGCATAGGTGTTTGAAGAGGTTGAGGAACGATCTGGAACTGTGGAGGAGCAATCTGAAACGGTGGAGGATGATAGCTCTGCTGAAGAGAAGTTGGGAGACCAGGTGAAAACATAGCTTGTCTCCCATCATAGGGCTGCTGCATAGTGAGAGAAGGAGGAATGCTGAGACGAGGAAGAGGCTGTCTTGGTTGTGAAGCCATTACGCGCAGGTTATATGCGAGAACTCGTGTACTACAGGCTTGGTGGGTATTACTTCGTGTAGTGAAATGATACGGTATCACCGTCACAGACGCGGGATCAAAAGCGCTATGCGCGGTCCACTGTGCAGTCTATAGGATATTGTAGTATGGAACAATGCTAGAATCGAGCGCTGAGCGCGTATGTCGATGGGAGGAAGAGACCCACTTGTCCACAGCAAAACTTCAAAAGCCGTGAAGTTGAAGAAATAGTCGGAGGGGACAATTTAACTGAATAAACCAAGGTTGTTTGTCTTCTCACGTGCCATTGAATTTAGTCAGACCCTGCATCTTGTATTTCACAAAGTACAAAGTCGCAAAGATGTAGCAAGAACATAGGTGGTATGCTGGTACACGAAAAAAAAAAAGGCAATCCATCACTCGCCATACATGTCATCGTCGTTATCCCCGTCAGAGCTGGACTCTATCTCAATGTACTTCTTGACCTTCCCCCTAACAGCGCGCTTCGGCGCAGCAGGACGTACGTCTGCTGTGTCGCTTGCCATGACTTCATCGTCGTCGCTCTCGACCTTCTTCGCTACGGGCTTCTTCTTCGCAGCCGCGGGTTTGCCCCCCGACGCCTTCCGTGCTGCAGGCTTCTTGGGTGCTTCTGAAGGTTCAGCAGGCACTTTGTCGAAGAAATCAGTCACTGCTGCTTGAGCTGTCTTCTTCTTCTTCGCCGCGGGTCGGATGTACATCTCGTCGTCGCTGTCATCATCAACCATAGACCTTGTGATAGGTCAGAAACTTATTGTCCAAACTAAACAGAGATGGTGGACGTACGACTTCCGTTTGGGCGCATCCTCGACTTTCGCCTTCCCTTTGCCATTCGCCTTGGCAGGGGGCGAATCAACCATCTCGATTTCCGAATCCGAGTGCATTTTAATAGGTTTCTTCATTGCAGCCTTCCTTTTCACCGGCGCCTCCGAATCTGATTCTGCCTTTGCCGGAGCCTTCTTTGCCGGAGCCTTCTTGGGAGCCGGAGCAGGTTTCTCGTCGTCGCTCTCTATCTTCGACGGTCCAGCAACCGGCTTTGGTTTGGGTTGTGGCTCCGGTTTCTTCTTTGCCGCAGCCTTGGCAGGCTTGAAGTCGTTCTCTGAGTCGTCGGAGTTGAGGGCTTTGCGCCCAGTCAGCGACTTTCGGTGCTTGAGGGTGGCTTGCTTCTTCTTTATCCTCTTGCCGTTGACGTCAAGGAGTGTTTTGTTGTCAAAGTCTTGGCATGATTTCTAAGGCACGATGCTGAGTTACCGGCAAGAGTAGCAGATGAGAAGTATCCTTACCTCCCACTCAGTCAAGAAGCCGTCTAAATCGTCATTCCAGAGCGAGATAGGAGTCCGCTCGAGCAACACAAGGAGTTCTGCCTCTTTGTCTGCGGCTTGTTGCAAGAGTTTATCGATCTAATAAATGGCCCGTGTCACACGACCACAAACGCAACCCATCGAATTCCAAACAACGTACCTTTTCTTTGGTCAAACTCCAAATAGGCATTCCCAACAAGTAATCGTAATCCGTTGTGCCGGGAGGATCCCCAACTGCGGGCTCCTCATCCTCATCCTCCTGATTGACGATTTCCTCCGTCTCGCCCGCGGCTTTAGCTTTAGCAACTTTAGGGAACGGGCGGAACTTCAGTCTACGTAGTTCGGACATGATGTCGGCCTTCTTGCGGTTGGAGACAACGAGCTCTTTGTCGATGATCATCTTGACGAAACGCGCCTGGTTGGACAGTTTCTCGAACTGCAGTTGCAACTCGTTGGCCATGAATTCCTATGTGGTCCACCGCGTCCGTCAGCAGCCGGAATCCCAGACACCATCCTTGGCGCACCTTGCGCTTCTGATAGAACGCCAGACGTTGAGGGTAGAACTCCTCGATAATCTCCTCAGGCGATCCGTACTTCTGGATCTTGCCCTCGAAGTTGAAACACATCATGTTGCTCGTATTGACCTTGCTCGTCAACTTGAAGAACTCAACCAGACCTTGTTCTTCCGCCTTCTCGAGGTCCTTGGCAGCCATAGTAATGACGAAGTGAATGTTGACGTTGTCGTGGTGCTCTTTATAGTCCTGTTCACCGTTATCGTCGTTAACTGACTTTAGAGGACGTTCATAGGAGATGTTGAATTACCTTAATAACACCATCCCCCTTCTCCCCAGCCATGGCCTCTAACTCAGCCTTGTACGTCTGCGTCCACTTGTGAATGGGTAACTCGGTGATCTCAACAGTCGTATCGTTGATCTTATGCACCACACCAGTAACATCGTACTTGTGGTCGCCAACTTTCTTGATTGCACCTTTGAAACCTCGCCACCACGGGAGCATCGGGACGATTTCTTCTCCAGCCATCAGGCGACGAAGGTTGGCAACGATATCCGCAGGGTTATAGGACGGGATAGTAGTGCTCCAACCTGTTCACCTACGATCAGCAACTACGTACTCAAAGCAAGTTCGAGGGACGATGCGCTCACCGGTACCAATACCTTCGGCGCCATTGACAAGCACCATGGGAATGACAGGCATATAATACTCCGGCTCAATCCAATCATTATCCTCCTTTAGATAAGTCAACAGCGGCCCATCATCGGGGTTGAACATGGCCCTTGCCAGTGGTGCCAACTCAGTGAAGATATACCTCGCCGAAGCGTGGTCCTTACCACCCATATCGCGTGTACCGTACTGACCATTGGGCAACAACAGGTTAAGGTTGTTCGAGCCGACGTAATCCTGGGCCAGGTTGACAATGGTCATCGTGAGCGAAGCTTCACCATGGTGGTAGGCAGCGACCTCAGAGATATAACCGACGAGCTGGGCAACTTTAATTTCTTTCTTGAGCTTGCGTTTGAAACAGCCCCAGATGACTTTTCGTTGACCAGGTTTAAGACCGTCGACTACAGAGGGTATGGACCGGACGTTGTCAGCCATCGAGAACAGGATGAGCTCCCTGTTGATGAAATCAGAGAAAGGAATCTCGTCCATGTTATGATCGAGGTATGTCCCAGGCTGCAGAACTCGAGTCAGACATCTCAAGGACTGGCAGATGTATAGCTTACCCTGAACTGACGTAGCCATTCTTTCCGCTCGTCTGCTTTCTTCTTGCTGAATGCAAGATCGATAAGCTCCTTGTCACCTTCTTGGGCGGCGGCAAATGGAATCATATGCTTCGCCATATTGCTGAAGTAGTAACGAGCATCTGCGTCACTGCTTGTTCCGAGACCCTGTGGTGCGTTTGCCTCATAAATCCAAGCGATGATCAATTTTACGGTACACACAAACCTTGTAGTACTTCGAGTCCCACTTATGCGAGTCCGGCGTGTTTTCAAGCCACTGCTCATACTCCGGAATCGTGAAGAAATCAATACGCTGCTTGCCTTTGGAAACTCGCACGATGGGAGTTACGAACTCGACCAAGAAATTCGGAATCTTCAGCAATGAAGGGTAAAAGTGATCCAGGAAGTTAATGAGAAGACCTTTGATGTGGGAACCATCGTGATCCTACAACATACATTGGGTCAGGGTTTCCATATGGTGCAAAAGAATCGACCGTTGAACGCGCACCTGATCCGTCATAATCATTAACCGGCCATATCGCAAACTACCGATGCCCGTGTATTCCTTATTATGCTGCAGCCCCATGATTTTCTTGATATTTTGGATCTCTTCGTTCTTCATGATTTGGTCATGCTTGGCTTCTCGCACATTAAGTAGCTTTCCGCGCAGGGGAAATACACCGAAGTTATCACGTCCAACAACACCAAGACCAGCAACTGCGAGGGCCTTGGCGGAGTCTCCTTCCGTCAGGATGAGTGTGCATCTGTCGGCGTTCCTTGTGCCAGCATTGTTGGCATCAGCCAGCTTGGTGAGACCGGTAAGTCTATTGAGCCGGTCAGTGAATGGTGACAGACGGAATCGCAGCTGCTTACCGGTTGCGCTTCGTCCCATCCGTCTTTTTAATCTGCTGGTCGGCCTTGAACTTTGCCCAATTCAGCACATTATCAATAATCGAAGATTTCAAAACTGGAAGACCCCGTCAGGCCTTGACATCACTAACCAACATTCCAACTGACCTTTCTTCATAAACTCCTCAGACAGAGAGGGCTTCGTGCCAAACTTGGACGTGGTTAAAGTCAACGTCTCTTTCGTCTGACTGTCGAACGTGGGGTTCTCGACGAGTGCATTGACGAAAATCCACATGTGGTTCTTGATCTGTGCAGGCTTGACCTTCGCACCCTTGTTCTTTTTTTCAATGGCAGCAATAAGATTTTTGGCAATCTGGTCAGCTATGAGCATGACATGGGTCCCACCCTTGGTCGTGGAAATCGAGTTGGCGAAAGACACTTGCTGGAAAATCCCTTCTGAGACAGCGAAGGCAACTTCCCAACGTGGACCAATTTGTTCGTAGATCACCGTCGGTTTCGTCTGCGCCGCACCTCCAGAGGCGGCAGCAGCCTCAGCCGCAGCGGACTCGAGGTACATCTCGACGTATTGCTTGAAGTTCTTGATCTTCAAGCGCTCGTCATTGAGATAGACCTTGACATCCTTGACTGTGCCAGCCATATCATAGACGCGCTTCTTGAGGAGGGACACCGTATCCTCGTCTATAGTCTCCATCCCAAAACGCTTCAGGTCAGGCTTGAACGTGACCCTCGTGTACTCCTCCCCTTTACTGTTCTTCGTGATCTTGGCCTTTCCGCAGTTACTCATATTGTTCGTCCATGTCTGTTTGTACTTCTGGCCCGAGTTCTTGTCGGCAGTGTCGATAGTGAATTCGTGTGAGTAGATGTTGGCAAGCTTGGCACCGTAACCGTTACGACCACCAGTCAACTTCTTTTCATCGTCGTCATAGTTGGAGGAGGATAGGAGGTGACCGAAGATGAGCTCCGGGATGTATATTTTCTCTTTACTATGCATCTCGATGGGTATACCGCGGCCATTGTTATACACGGATATTGTGCCTTCCTCTACATCGATGCTGATTTTGAGGGTATCCATGTTTGCATCATTGATCTTACGAACGGTCAAGCGAGGTCACATGCATCTTAGAAAGGCTATATACCTTGTTATCCGCCGCATTGACGAGAATTTCGTCCACGATCTTGAAAAAACCAGGGACATACTTGACATCCCTGTGCACCATGCGCTTGGTCTCGGACCCATATGTCCACATCAACTGGGTGATAGTCTCGACGCTTCCAATGTATGAGTCGGGTCGTTTGAGAATGTGCTCGAGTTGAGTCAGCTAGTACGCGAAAAGTTCATCACTACTGTCAAATGGAACGAACAATACGCCCTGCACCTTGGTGTACGTTTCCGAGGCAGTCTTCTTCTTCCCGTCTGTCTGTCTCTGTGGCGCCGGGCTCTCGTTCCCGGAGTCACCGTCGGTCTCGTCAACGTCCAGGATGCTCTCCTCCGCATTGTCATCTTTGGTGGCAAGTACCTTCTTCTTCGGGGCCGCTTTCGACTTTGGCGCAGCCTTGGTAGCCTTGGTCACTGATTTCACGGCAGCCTTCTTGGGAGGAACTTTAGTCTAAAGAGAACGAGTGGCACGATTGACGTGATCAGATCTCGCGAAGAAAAAGTGGACGGAGACGCTGACAACCTTCTTCGCTGGGGGTGAGTCGTAGTCGCTCTCGCTGCCAGAGACGTCGAGGTCAAAATTCTCAGCCTCAGACGAGCTCATTGTCGGAGATCAACCTATGTCGCGGTCGTGAGCGGTTCGTTGATAGGCAAGTCGCGCTTCAAGGGACGCGTTCTACGAGAAACACGGTGCGCTTTCCCGTCACGTGACTCACACAGAACAGGGGTCAAGAGCTACTCTGCCATTGACTCCGACTCGGACGGTCCTCGGAAGCCTCAAGCCAACAACGGACTTGTGCCGCTAATTTGCGGGGCTCGGGGTTGGGATGGTTAGGGAACAAGGATACACAATATGCATGGCATGAGGTTAGGGTCATCCTGTTTAGTACTCAATCGGGTTTTGACTTGAAAAGCGTCCGAACTGATAACAGGGTCTTGCTTAGAACCCGTTCAAAAAACGACTTTTGCGCCAGCGTGCACGAGCCTTATGAGTACTCGCTGGTAATATATCCAAGTCTCACACCACAAGAAAGAGAAAAAACTGGAAAGGTGAACACGATAATTTCGCAGGTGGGATAGTCGATAAAGTATGCGTACTACTGAATAGTGTAACCTCGTTGTCTTCGATAGGCCTGTGAGCGAACGGAAGGAATGACATTCCACCCTCAAAGCAAGGACCAATGTACTGGAGTGCATTCAATTTTGAAACGCTACCCCTCCACACCACGCTAAAGCTCACGGTCGTGCTTTGATGTTGCTGACAATCAAACTCTGTTTTTTAAGGCACACACATGAGTCAAGGCTAAAGCGCAACGTCACCCCACTGACCTTGTATGCCTGTACGTCGCCCATGAACTTCGATACAGTCCCATCTGCGCACACCCAGAGCTGACCCCCCACTCAGTTAACTCACGTTCGAACCATCTGCTCAGGCTTACCTCTTTTGCGACAGTCGTGATGAACCGCTCGTCGTGGGAGATAACGATGACGCCTCCGTTCCACGATTTCAAAGCAGCCATGAGTGCGTCTAGACCCTGTGGAGCAATCAATCACCATCGTAAGAGCCCGATGTTCTTGGAGTCGACCGACCTCGATATCGAGATGGTTAGTAGGCTCGTCAAGTAACAGAATGTGCGGGTTCATCAGCGACAGTGCCGCAAACGCCACGCGAGATTTTTGACCTCCAGACAGAGTGCCAATCAGCTGCAACCTTTCAAAACCATGAGCTTCAGTATAGCCAAAGATTTGATCGGAACAGCGCCAACGCACCCTGTCATTCCGCTGATTTGGAAATTGCCAAGGTGGCTTCTATATTCTTGTTCGGTCTTTCCAGGGAACTTCGAAGCTAAAAATTGGACAGGTGACATCGTTGGATTCAGCGTATCGACATGGTGTTGGGAGAAGTAGCCTCTGCCCAAATCTTAAGCTTAAATCTCGATGCGCATGCGTGAGTAGACGGCGTCCACTTACATCCTTAGTCGACCGTTCCTGTTGAGGTCACCACTTAGCGGCCTTAGTTCCCCGGTCAAAAGCTTGATGCTGCAATATCCTGAGCACGTCGAAAGGCGTAAGACCAAACGTTGAACCCTCACAGTGTTGACTTCCCGGCCCCATTGGATCCTACTATGGCTATCCGTGAGTCCAAGCCGACGTCGATGTCAATATTTTTGAGAATGAATCTTTCTGGAGTGTATCCAAAGGTAACTCCTGATAGCTGAAGCAAGGGTGGCGATATCTTATCAGTTTCCGGCAACCTGCAACGCTTTCGTCAGTGACAATCTTACGCAAAACATAAAGGGCTAGCTCACTTGAATGTCTCGGTTTCTTCTTCCTCTGGCGGTTCGAGATCTGGCAGCTAGATACCTTGGTTGTCAAACGTCATTCGTCCAGCATGAAGGTACAACCCGCCTTCTCCAACATCTTGATCCTCATCTGGGCCTGCGGAGCTGAATTTCCGCGTTCGGATTAACGATGCCTGCGAGTTAAAAAATAACGAAGAGGGGCTTACCTCGGTTGGCATTATATCTCCACTTATCAATGAATGCCTGCAAGTGTTTGCGGTACTCCATCTGCGTGTCGTATTCTTTTCGCATGTTACGATCCCGTTCCGACTTCGTGGAGTAGAACTGGGTGAAGTTCCTGTGCGACAGTAGATGAGGGTACGCCGTGGAATTAATGGGCACGCTCACAGACCCTTTGTAATAATCCAGTCGTCCCGAATGCTGATGGATGATATCAGTGGCCACAGAGTCACTATGATCCCCGTCAATCCGTATAAGTGGGTCCTCATCTACAACATCGGCTCACAGGAACGCACGGTCGTGTGACACTACGAGTAGGGTTCCAGGCCATGTCTGAAGATAATCTTCCAGCCATGCCAATGCGTTCAAATCGATATGATTGGAAGGTTCATCAAGCAACAACAAAGCTGGCTGCAACAGTGTCAACTGAGGAGACGAAAGATGTGTCAGAGTAGTTCGTACCTTCACAAACAGTGCTCGTGCAAGTGCCAGACGCATCCTGCAAAAGAATTGAGTCCATTCCCGCCAAGCCAAACTTTAGTCCACACCTCCAACCTCCGGAGAATGATTTAGTCGGTTTTGACTGGTCAGCCTCAGAGAACCCAAGCCCTGCAAGAAAGACGATTTGGGTTGTGAGGCTAATTCATCCGATGCCAGGGAACATACCGGCGAGAAGTGTCGCAGCCCTAGAGGGGCCACTCTCTGCGTCCATGTCACTGAGCCGTGCATGTACTTCAGCCATCCTGGAGGAGGCCTCTTCCCTTGCGTCTTCAAACCGCTTGTCGTCACCTTCTTTCTCCAGATCAGCAAGTTTAGCATTGAGGGTAGCTTCTTCTTTAAGTAGATGATCTCTCCAAACATCTGCTTTTAGAACTGACTCGAGAGCCGTGGTATCGTCTCCGACGATCTTGAAGGATGATTTAACTATCCGCTCGAAGATCATACACGTCATCAATGAACATACCTCTTGTTCAACGAAGAGAATTGTGATATGCGCTGGTATGGGTACTTCACGCATGGCGATGTGTTTGAGAAGTGTGGACTTTCCGACACCTGACAGCTTTGTGTGTCACAAAACAAGCATAAGGCGAGGGTGACACTGAACCCACCGTTTCGTCCAATCAGGCCATAACGACGACCGTAGGCGAGCGTGAGGCTCGCTCCAGACCTTGGAACGACATTGTGAGAACGTCCCCTTTCATCACGAAAATAAAGCGCACAAAATACGATTTGAAGCAAAGTTGACGTCTATAGACGGAAGATGGATGTCCTTGCTCTTGTTCTTTGCAGCGGTGGCAGCTTCGATGGGATTAATCTCGCGCCAAAGTTAGTCGTGTCAGGGGCTCGGACGACATGAAAGCATGACCTCACCTTCAAGAACATCTCTTCGTAATTTTGCTGGGCACATTGGGATAAAAGAGTTGACTCCTTCATGGGGTTCGCGAAACTCACCTGCTTGCGATGTTGATCGAGTAGCTTGGAGCCCTCATAGAGATCCCTACGAGCACGTTTTTCAATCTTTGCCTGTCCAAGAACATTCAGCATGTCGCACACAGGATACCCACACCCCTCTGACCTTGAGTTTCGCTTCTTGTTTCTCAAGCTTCTTTACATCCACACGCGATGCCCTGTGCGCAAGATATACATCAACTCTGGGCATATAACGCATTGGGCTACAGCGCATTCACTTTCCCTTGTTGATACTCTCGAGATCAACACCTTCCCCGAGACCGATAGTACTAGACATCGCTCCGGCCTTGCTCAAATCCATCACCTTATCCAGCTTCATCAACTTCGGACGTGCGCTATTCCTTGCGCGGGCAGCGAGCTGTTCAGAGAGTAGATCCCTGAGCCTTGCCATGAGTTTCTGGACGTCATCCGGGTGATCCATGGCCAGGGAGTTGAGTATGTCATTGGCCACTTGGAGTACATCTTCTTCCTCGCCAGCATCGTCGACGAGATATCCGGAGAGGTATTGAACGATCAGTTCTTCGGTTCCTGGGAGTATGGATCGGATCTCTTCTGCTAATTCCAGGGATGTCATTGTGAAGCTACTGGAAAATCCGAACCTGATTTCGAGAAATCCAGCACAGAACTAAGGTAGACCTCATGCGGGTTCATCCTACCTCAGAGTGACAAGCGTGACTGAACACGAAGAATCAAATAACTAATTTAAGATAACTGCTACACCGAGACAGTGGTCGCACAAAAATATTATATTTATTCCTACACCTTTGTGCGCTTTCCGTTTATCTGTAGCCAGTCTAGTTGAATAGATATTCGAAATTCACCAATATGCAGAGCTGCAAGC